>PVJI01004838.1:0-103735 GCA_004026765.1 Micronycteris hirsuta | reverse complement strand
CAGAGAGAAAGAAGGAGCTTATACCCTTTGCAACAGCATGGATGGAACTGGAGAGCATTATGCTAAGTGAAATAAGCCAGGCAGTGAGGGACAAATACCATATGATCTCACCTTTAAATGGAACATAATCAACAAAAGTAAAAAGCAAGCAAAATATAATCAGAGACATTGAAATTAAGAACAATCTAATAATAGCCGGGGGGGGGGGCGGGGACTGTGGGGAGAAGGGTTTTCAGGAACTACTATAAAGGACACATGGACAAAACCAAGGGAGAGTGTGGAAGCAAGGGAGAGAGGTGGATTTGGATGGGGTGGGGCGTAGGGGAGGGGAGAAAATGCAGACAACTGTAATTGAACAACAATAAAGTAATTTAAAAAAATAAACTGTCATTCCCTTGTATAAAACACTTATCTTTGCATAAGCAACAAAATCTTTAACCTGTCCTTACAAAGATCTGTATAATCCACTCTCTATCAACTGAAGCCTTCTGAACTCCTGACTTTTCTTTATTGTATGACTCACTGACACTGTTTAGGTTCCTCAAATGTATTTGTCCCTCAAATATTCTCATGAATTTTCATATGTGTTACCAAACCAAAGTGGGATTTGGCTGCCTGCTGCCACCAATACGCAAATTCTGGAGGCAGAAGTTGGTGAGAAAGGAAAGTGGGCTTTATTCAAATGTTGGACAATCTAGGAGAATGGCCAACTCTTATCTCAACAGCCCATCCCCTCCAGAAACCCAGAAGAAAACACAGCCACCCTCAGCCAGACCAAACCCAAAAGCAGTGTCCAGAGTTTCTTCTCCCGTTCCATGTACCATTCCTTGAAAGTCACAGATGACCACTGAATAATTATCCAGGCAGGCCTCAGGCTCTCTCCTTGGAAACTGTGTGTGGAGCCAGCATCGCCATTGACCACATGGCTCCCAGGACCATAAGGTCCCACAGACGCACTTTCCAGTAGGTTCCCAAGGTGGGCAAGAGGATATGCCTTCATTCCTCTGGTTTTATATTCATTCCCTGTGTAGGTTGGGCCAGGTGCTTTTCTGAGCCAAAAGTTCTTGGTGCTCTGGGAGGGTCTGGCCTCCAACCAATTCTTTCTGTTCTCCAGGCTGGATTAACAAGTTTCTTCAATACAGCACCTCCCCCTGCTGCCATCTTGACCTCTGTGGCGTATGTGCCTGCCTTCCCTTGTTCTCATCCCAGTCAGGTACCAGAAGAGGGTAGGAAGGCTCTTTCATCCTATTCAACTGTCTTCTAGCCTTGTGCATGCCCAGTGCAATGTTTCCTTTTGTCACCATCTTGGCCGGGGGTGGGGAATCTGCACCTGGGGTATCAGTATCATATACTGTTCCCTTGCCTGAAATCAACTCTTTTTTTTTTTTTAACAAAGCTAATTAATATTTCAGATCTCACCTAAATTCTCACCTTGGTAAAACACAGTTTCTGATCCCTCCTTTTAATAACCTATTATGTCCTCTGATAATACCCTGTAACTCTAGTTCATAATACTTAACACAAAACTTATTGAATAATTTCTTCTACAATAGTTCCTTCAGGTGTTTCCTCTGACAGAATAGAAGCTTTATCAGGGCAGGAGTTGTGGCTTTCTTACTCAGTGACTGGAGATCTACACAGAATAATTTGATACCAGTTGAAAAAAACTTTTTGAAGTATCAAACTCAAGCCAAAGACATACTGGTTACTAAGACAAAAGTAAACATAAAGATTTGAAACCATCATCCTCTTATGTACATATTTACCTTTCATATAATATTTTAAGGTATATAGGTAAGGTGATTTTTATTTCATTGTCAATTATAAAGCTGAAAATGTTTTATACTGTATTTTAACAAACATATTGCAGCTCTGTGTGATAAAAGACAGTGAATTAAGAATAAGAAAATCTGTACTCTTGATGCGGATTCCGGCCTGCGAAATCCGTGGGGGGACCGTAGCCGATGCGTGTATGAATCTCATACCGAGACACGCGGGGAAAGAGAGACCAGGGCCACCTGGCTGATTCCTCCCATCTCAGGAAAAAGCCCAGTGGCTTGCCCAGCCAGGGTTTTTATCAGGGGCATTAGCACACATTTACATTGGATTGATTATACATGGGATTAAGCAGAACAGGGGTAAGATTACTCATTAGCAGGGCATCAGGATGTAAATTCAGGTCCGGTGGCAGACAGGACCAGGTTAAAGTAATATGCAGGGGTCAGCAAGCCAGAACTTTTTAAGATACATCTTTGCCAAATTCCTATTAGAGAATTTCCATTCCACAGACATGATCCACACTTGCTCACACGGGAATCACACGGAGCTGTGCTCAAAACATGTAAATTCTCAGGACTGCGTGTTTACATGTGTGTGGAAATCACTGCCACATACTCTAATTTCTATTATTAATTGAATAACTTACTTTACCTCTTTGATGTACCTAAATCATTGTTAGAGTGTGAGGTTTGAATAAAACTATGTATATAAGTTGTTATGAAATTTTAACATATTTTATTTTTTATAGAAAATATCTTTTTTTCCTCCCCTTTATCGCCGCTCCACACTGCACCCACCCTCACCCTCCAGCATTTCCCCTCCCCTTAGTTCATGTCTATGGGTTGTACCTATAGAAGTCAAGTTCTTTGGCTTCTCCGTTTCCTATGCTATTCTTAACTTCCCCTTCACCCCCATCTATTTTATGCCTACCAATTAAGCTTCTTATTCCCTGTATCTTTCCATCTTTCCCTACCTCTCCCCACTGATAACCATCCACATGATCTCCATTTTTCTGGTTCTCTTCCTGTTCTGGTTGTTTGCTTAGTTTGTTTTCCAACATTTTAAAATACTTCTTATTTTTTGCTCTTATTGTTATTATCTGAACATTCTGCACTACTTAAGAAATTGTAATCATCATATTAAATTTAGAGTTTTATTATCAGAAATTTCCTAGAACATTTTTGATTTTTATAGCCTCTGATGGCCAGTATAACTTTGTGTTAATAAATCAATGGGCTTTCATATTATTAGGAGTATATTTTTGATTCTTAATTAAAAATGTCATCTACCACCTTGACACTTTCCAGAGAAAGTGATCATGTTGTTATTTTTGTTTGGGATCGATTTTGGAGCATTGAACATATATACTCCTTTGTAGGATCATGGCGTACTCAGTGATAAATGTGACTAGATCACTCCTAGGCTTGCTGGTGTCCGGATCCTCTTTTACAGCACCAGGTTTATTGGGATATTTATTTTACATCAGACTGTACTTCTGGTAAGGACTCTGGTTTTTAATAAATGGACTCTGATGAAGGAGTGTGTTGACCTGGGTATACAGCATTTTTTCAGCTATTTTTTTTTAGCCATTTGCACAAGATAAGGAATGTGTCTGCACACATCAACAACAGCCAGAAGCAAAAAGGATATGTTTTGTTGCTCACTAGGGTCTCTTCAATGAGATGTCAATCAAGGTGTGTTAGTTGAGTTGTCAGTATTGCATTAATATTGAAATGAGCAGTAAGCTTTACAAAACAATAAAGACAAGCTGGAGAACCACCAGCAAGTCATTGATTTTAATCTTAGCCAGATTAAATATTCATTTGACAAACTAAAAAAATCATATAAAAACAAACAACAACACAAACAATCCTTGCTTTCAGGTCATCCCTCTAAAGAATGAAGGGAGATGGGACTGGCAACTATTCTTAAATTAGTAGTTTGCAAATAAGAAACATTTATCGTTTGATTTTTCTATCCTTACAACCTAAATTTGGCAGAAACTCTACAACATATTCTCAGAAAAAAAAAAAAAAAAAAAACAGACATTTCAACCATCTGCCAGATATACCTATCAAATTATTCATTTCTCAGGCTGCTTAAGGTTATTTAAATTCATAGCTTTTCAAACTACTGACAAGGTTTGCACACTGTGAAGAAAATGAATATTGTTAAGGGTTAAATGGACAGCTTCACACTTCAAATGCATTATAAATTCACCCCAGGCACTCTCCTACTGATTTTTCTCTTTATTATTTTATTTTACAATCAGAGACTTTTCATAATTGTGGACCATGCTGACAATCTGCTGACAACGGGAAGATTCAAACAAAACTGACCTGGGTGTAGGACAATAGTTGCATTCCACCTCTGAGGAAACAAGCCTTCACATAAATTTCAGATATACAAACAGTGCTTTCGGAAAGAAAGGTCCATGAAGCGGAATCCATATTCTGCTGTACTGGACATATAAACCCAACTCTCTGCCATTTACGTGGTTTGATGAAGAGACAGGCGAGATCACCTTGAGAAGTGGTCATCATTAAAATTCAGGCTGTCTATCAAGAGAAATTGTCTCCCAGAAATCAATACCTTAAAAACCCTTGTGGCGCACTGTTCTGCCAGACACTTTCAAATTTTTATAACGCTTAAAATAGTGTAAAGGAAGTAGAGGTTCCATGTCTTTGATTTCTTTTCTTTTGTTTTTAATTTTTAAAACTTTTTATCTTTAATCTTTTTATCATATTCTGTCAGTCCTCAATCAAGTTTCATAACTCAAAGGTGTATGCCACCAGGTGTAGTTCAAAGGATGTTGACCTTTGATTTACAAAAGCCCCTTAGGTTTACTCTATGCTTTTCCTTAGAGGTTTTCCCTTTCCATGTGCCAGCAGGTTAATGCAAACAAGAAAAGGCCAGCTGAGTTCAGGACCTGACACAGGATGAATTCTGGGCCTTGCTCCCTCTGGTGGCCGTGGGGCTATATTTCATCATCCTTCTTTTGGTTGGTTGGTTTGCAAAATTGCTTCAGTGAAAGTTTGCAAAGAACTTTAATATAATTTGATGCAAAGGGACAATCATCTGTGAGCATGTGATGGGTATTGCATGTTTGTAAATACTTATGCTTGGATTTGGATGATAGGACCCCTATAATAAAACCTTGCTCTTTCCTATTAGACACACTTGGCAAAAGACCTTCTGATCCTGCCTCAGAACTAAATGAGTCAGCTTAAGTCGGGTGCTTAACTTTTCCCAACCTTGATTTCTCTCACCTGTAAAATTGGACTAATGATTCTCGGACAGAGTGTTCTTAAGTTCAATAAATGAGAATGTATTAAAAGGGCTGAGATTCATGATTTTTTAGTGCTGGAAAAATGTTGAAAATATAGTTGTGATAGGATATTTGATAAATGATATCATTTTATCAATATAATTGATGTAATGATAGCTGATAGTTATAAGGATAGTTCTGATGAGTTTTATGTAAGATGGAGTTAGATTCTTAACTTATAAATTATGAATATTTTTCCTTTATTGGTTGGTAGTCCAGATATATAGAAAGTGGAAATTCTTTGTATTTTCTCTCTGTTGGTAGAGACAAGATTACAATTATGAATAGCTGCATCTAGGCAAGATCACACAAGTCTGAAACTAAAATACTGTCCCTGGGGTACTGCAAACAATAGAAAATTATATGCTTAAAATAGCACTCATTAACTTAAAATCCTCATATTTCATATATTAATAAAATTTGCAGTGTTATAGTAAATATCATTGTTTCAATAAATATTGGATTACTTACATGGTGATAAACAAACAACAACAAAAAAGATACTTCAACAAAGATAGGGGACATTTGACCACTTGCCTAGTGGGAGTTTAGAAGCAGCAGAGCATATGTGGGTTCTAGTGTCAGATGGCCCGAGTTTAGATTCTGGCTCATTACCGGAAGGTGGTCGTGACCATAAGATTTCTACATATCTCTGTGTCTCAGTTTCCACATCTGCACTAGAAGGATAATAATAGCTTTCATTTCATACGTTTTTTTGAGAGGATTACATAAATTCACATGTGTATTTGGATGTGAGGTCATCGACAGCCAATAATAATACTAGCTAACCCTGTATCAAGCAGTGCCACGTGCATTGCCTGATAAATGTATGGTGACATATTTAAAACTTAACGGATATACTACTTGAATATTCTTAAGATGTTTAGATAGGAGAGTAGGGTTAGTGATCGTCTGCGAAATAATGAGGAGAGAACGAATAGATGTTCTCTTTCACCCTTGAGCCTTAACAATATGCTGAGCGTAAAGCAATAAGACTGGCTAGATAGAAATAGGATTTCCTAAACCTGGAATTCATTGTCCATTTAAATGGATTATTGAAGGAGGTAGTAGAATTTCTCTCTTTGAAGAACTTTAAAAATAAAATTGTTAAAGGTGAGAAGGACACTATTGAAGCTCATTATACCTGAAAGCTCAAGGATAAAAGATTAGACTATTTGATTTTTATTTTTACAAGTCATTTTCAACAACACAGAGCACACTGAAAAAGACTTAGATCTGACAACTATTCTCCTCCATATCCTAGGGCAGATACTGATGATGCAGAATTACATGGAGATTCTGTAACCAGCATTCAGAGCAGGATGTCAGGACAGTGTGAGGTGCAGAGCTTCCACCCTGAAGTAGCTGGCATTCCATGATCGCAGGTGGAGCAGGAAGCAGTGTTTCTGTAGTACTTATCCATTCGATTCCTGTTTTATCCTCTCCAAAACTATAAATAGCTAATAAAAATAGACTTGATTCAGCAAGATAAAAGCAAACGAAAAGTTATTAGGTGAGTCTTTCTAGACTTTGGGGAGATGAACTTGGTAGACAGAGTCAGGAATGAGATTACTACAAACAAATATTGTCTGTATGGCCCTGCATAATTGATAGGAGTGGATGTTGAAGTTTTTCTAACAGCTATCAAAAGGTAGAAAACAACCAGTTATATAATTCAGGTGTCCAAAAAACAAAAATAAACAAGCCAATTAACAAAAATAATGAGTTTCAGATAAAGTGTAATGATTCCTGTTTATAGATGCATAGAGAAAGTCTTCCTATGAATCCAAATAAAGAACTCCCTGTGTAAGGTTGTGAGAAACAACCTCCAAAGCAGCCTTCAAGTGCATACAAAATGCACTCTAGCTGGCTGAGTCTTATAACGCTCAGCCATGTAGGCTAATGGAGGACGAAAACAGCCAGTATAACGTGGCAACAACAGCATACGCCACCAGGCAAAGATTTGTCTATCAGTGAGCCAGAGTTTGACTATTTGGCTGGGATGCAGAAATTATTCTGTCTTCTCTGGTTAGGAGAGTATCATGAATAAAGCAGAGGCGTAGTCCTCATGGCATTAGGGAATTTCTCAGAACATAAAAATAGGGAGTAAGGTAGAGGAAAGCATGCAGATGCAGTTATCCAAACTGGGACAAAAATAAAATTGGTATCTCAGGAGCATTGCTGAAGTCCGATTATAGACCTGAGATACGAGATCAGAATCAAATCCAAATCAAGAGAATCTGAATATGTATTTCCAAAATGATTGGGAAGGATCTATTAAGTTCTTTCTGATTCAAGTGAGAGTACAGCTAGAATAAGCTTAGGGGTGGAGGAGATCAAGGAACACAAGCTGAGGGAGTGATGGGATATTACTGCAGGGCATCATGAGTTGACTTGATTTATCATTCTCTCAAATAGAAAATCTCAGCATACTCACTTAAGTAGAGTGTTGTAAATGGACAGGAACACACTACATTTTTTGGAAGGCAATCTGAAGCTTCTCCTCTGTCATTAGGCTTGTGTAGACTAATTCCTTTGACTCTCCAATAGCTTCCATGTAACTCCAAGATGTGCTACTATTTTAAAACCCTATAAACTCCTTGGATCTATATTTCCATTATGATTTCAATTTGACTTTTAAAACCCTTTAGTCTTTTTGCTCCTTCATTACTTCCCTTTCATACCACTTACCTTATAAATTATTGTTTTTCAAATTTTGACCACATTATCCTTCCTTACAATATAGGTCAAAGAAATTTATTTATTTAATGCAGGTTAAAATATTACTTCATCTATTTCTATCATATTCTATATATTCATCCTTAATAGTTTAATTATCCCCAGGCGCTTTATTGTATTGTGGCAGGCTGTGCAAAAATTAGGTAGTACAGCCCAGCAGGAACAATAATAAAGAAAAATGAATTTATCTAATGTATTGAAAAATCATTTATCTCTTTTGAGGATTGATTTAACAAAACAAAATGGAAAAGTCAGATGTCTTTTTGAGATTGTTGCCATTATATAGGTGACACCGGTAGCAAGGGAAATCATTTTGTGCTTTAGAAAACAATTCTCTGCTGCTACTTTTTCATTTTTGTGCAAGAAAATTCCCCTGAAGGTATACATATGAGGGTGAAGTTCAATAACATTTGGAGTTGCCTGACTTGGTGTCAGTTTGAAACTTTGGATTTCTAAATAAAATTGACAAAGCCATTTATGGAAACGTCACATTTTTATCCTTGGGACTAATAGCAGCAGGGAATAGAAGCATCTAACCAGCAAGATAGAAAGAAAGACCCCCTGTTGCTTTGTGATTTTTAAATGAAAATAATGGGAGATGAAAGCAAATCTTCATTTTGTCTTGTTTGTGGTGTCTAATAATTATGCTTGAGGAGATAAGTACTCATTGAAAAAAAAAAAAAACCATTTAAAAAACCCGCAGGCTGAGCCATGTCAACACAGTTTTGACTATATTTCTTTGTTAATCCTTTTAGAAAACGACTTTCTCTCAGACCTCTCTCTGAAAATGGCTTGAGACTGTATTATTTTTTCTAGTAATTCATTTATTCAAAATTGAACAACATTCTACAACTACAGTATTCTCTAGTGGAAAGTACAAGAAAAAAATGTGCTATTTTGTCTATAAATAAGGAACACTAAATTCTTACATTTGCATCCTAAGTACTTTGCATACTATTTGTCATAAAGTAAGCACACGAATTTTGTTGAATTTATTTAAAAAACACAGTCTGGTCAGTAACAGAAGTAATTATAACATGTTAAGAAAAATCTGTAACAATATGTTCATAACACAATTAGGACACAGAAAAAAAGGTTCCCTCAGAGAAGTTGTGGATGTCATCCCAGGTAAGAAGGTGATGGGGTTGCGTTTTCCAGGGGGTGTAGGTGTTTATCCATGAGGTAAGGGAAGGGAATGACAGGCCAGGTGGGGACCATGATATGCAAGATGATTGTACTGAAAACCCACCTTGTGTTATACATATAAATGACTTTTAAAATTTAGAAGGCTAGATTCTAGAGAAAAATGGGAAAAAACGACAGCCTTATTGTTTTTGAGAAAAGAAGAAAGATGTTTAGAAAAAATAAATGTGTTTAGCAGGTAATAAAATAATCAAAGTAGAAGGAAATCATGACCAAATCAGATCAAACAAGATGGCATTTGTAAGTACTGACAAGAATATTTAAATTACCAGTCCAAAATTGGTTGGAAAAAGAAATAAATTATAAAAACTTTCTGGAAGACATTTTGTCAAACTACTCTACAAACTTTAGTCCAATATGACCTAGCAAATCTACTTCTAGGGATTTACATAAGACTATAACCCATGAATGTACCAACATTTATGTAGCAACATCATTAATAAATATTTTTTAAAAATTAAAAATAAGCAAAATACCCAACAATAACAATGGTCAAGAAATTTGAATACTTCATCAAAAGAAATACTATCTAGCATGTAAATATTATGTTTTTGAAAACACTTGATGACATAGTTTTCCCAAATTCAAATATTAAGGGAAAATGAAATTATATATATCAGCATAAACATGATGTTATCAATGTATTGAAAGCAAATATATCTATTGCAATACTCACTTTATTCAGCCAGCATCAGTAGTCTTGGTTTAGGATTCCCAGCTAAACTCATGAGGCAAGATTCGGTTTCCCCAGAAAGAGGTTTATATTGCATTAAGAAAGGATATAAAACAGATAACATAATAAACTGTGTGCACACAGAGACCAAATATTCTCCCCTAAGCCCCAAAATCCGTCTTCTCTCTCTCTATGTCATTCTCTAATCAAGAGGTAGAGCTATGTTCCTCCCCTTACCTGGGCTAGAACTTTAACTTCTTACTGATGTTCTAGGACTTTGAGTTTAAGCATGATGAGAGCGTAGCACCTCTTGCTTCTTTCTTCTTTGGAGCTAATTGCTAAGAAGCCACATAGAAAGGTTCAGATGGTGGATAAATGTTCCAAGATGACAGCCCCAGCTGAACTTCCTGGGGATGTGTGAATGTTAATCCTTGGGCACCAGTTGGGCCTACCCATAATATGCCACTTTTATCCACTCATCTACTAATGGGCACTCAGGCTGTTTCCAGACCTTGGCTATTGTAAATAATGCTGCTTGAACATTGGGGTGCCTATATTCTTTCTGATTAGTGTTTCAGTATTCTTAGGATATATTCCCAGAAGTGAGATCATTGGGTCAAAAGGTGGTTGCATTTCTAATTTTTTTAGGAAACTCCGTTTTCCACAACAGCTGCACTGTTGCATCACAGACACATTCCTGCCAACAGGGAACAAGGGTTCCCTTTTCTTCACATCCTTACCAACTCTTGTGTTTTGTTGATAGCCATTCTGGCAGGTGTGAGGTCATGTCTGAGTGTGGTTTTAATTTGCATCTCTCTGATGATTAGTGATGTTGACCATTTTTTCCTATGTCTATTGGCCAATCTGTATGTCCTCTTTGGA
Source organism: Micronycteris hirsuta (assembly GCA_004026765.1). Lineage (NCBI taxonomy): Eukaryota > Metazoa > Chordata > Mammalia > Chiroptera > Phyllostomidae > Micronycteris > Micronycteris hirsuta. The sequence continues at coordinate 93,131 of PVJI01004838.1, read as the reverse complement.
GAAGTGTCTACGCAGGTCCTTTGTCCATTTTTAAATCGGATTGTTTGTCATCCTGGTGTTGTGTAAATTCTTTGTATATTTTGAAAATTACGTCCACCATTATTCGTGTGGCTCAGTGGGTTAGGTATTGTACCTCAAACTGAAAGGTCACTGGTTCAAGTCCCAATGAGGGCACATGTCTGAATTGCAGGCCAGGTCCCTGACCGGGGTTGTGCGAGAGGCAAACAATCGATGTTTCTCTCTCACATTGATGTTTCTATCCCTCTCTTCATCCCTTCCCTCCCTCTCTCTAAAAAAATAAATATAATCTTAAAAAAAAGTATATTAAACCCTTATCAGATGTATCATTGGCAAATATGTTCTCCCATTCAGCAGGTTTCCTTTACATTTTGTTGTGCAAAAGCTTTTTAGTTTAATGTAGTCCCATTTGTTAACTTTTTCCTTTATTTCCATTTTCCAAGGAGACATACCAGTAAAAATATTGCTACGAGAGATGTCTGAGATTTTTCTACCTCTGTTTTCTTCTAGGATTTTTATGCTTTTGTGACTTCCATTTAAGTCTTTTGTGCATTTTGAGTTTATTTTAGTGTATGGTGTAAGTTGATGGTCCAGTTTTGTTTTTTTGCATGTGCCAGTCCAATTTTCCTATCACCATTTATTGAAGACGTTATCTTTTTTTTTTAAGATTTTATTTATTTATTTTAGAGAGAGGGGAAGGGAGGGAGAAAGAGAGGGAGAGAAACAGCAATGTATGGTTGCCTCTCACATGGCCCTCACTGGGGACCCGACCCGCAACCCAGGCATGTGCCCTGACGGGGAATCGAATGGGGACCCTCTGATTCCCAGCCCGCGCTCAATCTACTGAGTTACACCAGCCAGGGCTGAAGACGTTATCTTTACTCCGCTGTATGCTCTTGCCTTCTTTGTCAAAGATTAATTGAACATAAAGGCATGGGTTTAATTCTGGACTTTCTGTTCTCTTCAATTGATCTATATGCCTGTTCTTATGCCCATACCAGGCTATTTTGATTAAAATGGCCTTGTAGTATAGTCTAATATCAAGTATTGTGGTATGTCTAACTTTGTTCTTCTTTCTCAAGATTGTTCAGGCTATTTGGAGTATTTTTGGTTCCATATATACTTTTAGAATATTTGTTCTACATCTGCGAAATGTGCCTTTGTTATTTTAAAAGGAATTATGTTGAATCTATAGATTTCTTTGGGTAGTATGGATATTTTAATGATGTTCATTCTTCCAATCCATATATGCTTCCACTTATTTTTGTCTTCCTCAATTTCTTTATTCAATATTCTAAGGTTTTCTCAGTATAGGGCATTTACTTCCTTGGTTAAATTTATTTTTAGGCACCTCATTTTTTTTGTTGTAATTGTTAATGGGATAGTTTGCTTAATTTCTCTTTCTGATAGTTCATTATTGCAGTATAAAACTGATACTGATTTCTGAATATTAATTTTATATCCTGCTACTTTGTCTAATTAATTTATTAGATATAGTAGTTTTTTTGGTAGGGTCTTTAGGGTTTCTATGTACAGTGTCATGCCATCTGCAGATAATGACAGTTTTGCTTCCTCTTTTCCTATTTGGATGGGTTTATTTCTTCTTCTTGTCTGATTGCTGTGGTCAGGACTTCTAGTAATATGTTGAATAAGAGTGACAAAAGGAGATATTCCTATCTTGTTCCTCATCTTAAAGGAACTTTTAGTTTTTGCCCATTGAGTATGATGTTGGCTGTGAGTTTGTCACATATGGCCTTTATTATGTTTAAGTATGACCTGCATTTGGGATCTTTATGGACACAAAATTCTACACTGGTTGGGTATGGACCACTTCAGTTCAGGGTTGCTAACAGTTCTGTGGTGCCTTCAAATTTTTTACCTTGTAGTTATGTAGTCTTTTGAAGGATGCATGACTTTCTCCGGTAACTACATCATGTACATATTATTATTCATTAAAAAATCTGGACAACAAGCCTTAGGTCCTTCATCCAATACCTGCTACCTTGGTCAGATTCTCTTTTTCTAAGACACTCTAGTAAGCTTTTTGACACCCATTAAAAGGAGAATTTAATTAAAGGACACATTTTCAAGTGTCTTGAGGTAAGGGATATATTTATCCTTTTTTTCCATTTATCTAACTATATTTATATTGAAAAGACCAAAGGATATATAAGAAAATACATATGTCATAGTCATTGGATTGTTAGTGATTTTTAATTTTTAATTTGTTTCTAAATTTTCTATTTCCTTAATATTAATATAATGAAAATTTTGGTCATATTGTAAAATGCAATGGGAGCCAACTTTTAGGCTCCTTCAGGATTTTACTGAGTGACATCTTTAAAATAGAAAGCCAGATTTATTTTTTCAGGAGAAAGTCACTCCTTTTCTGGCCTCATATTTGTACATAGCTTGACATATAGTAGTATAACATTCTTGGGCACCTGCCCTTACTCGAACTCCCACCTGTAGATGGTAAGTAAGTCACCAACCTGGTAGATTAGGGAACATTTTCAGGCATGCATCACACAACCTTTCCAGCCCATTTCCCCAAAGAGCCGGGAGTACAGCTGGAAGCATTCTGTTCCACTCCTCTTTGGAAGTTTGTCAGGGTAAGGCCACAGTATGAGAAAGCCTATGGTGATTACAAACTGCCTGTGACTATTTAGACATATCTGTTTAATTATGGAATTCCTTCTTAGGAAGTCAAGTATTTATTGTCCCATATCTAAGTGATTGTCTTCAGTATGAACTTTAGCTAGAATAACCATATGTTTTGTTTCCCATTCTCAGAGACTTTTGAAAATGAAAGAAAGTACCAAATATAATTTTTAAATAATATTTACCGGAGACTCAACTGGTAGGTCCACAGATTACTTTTCTAGGACTTTAAGTATGATGTACAATATGAGTGGGTATATAAGATCAAGATCTGTATGGAAAATAATATTAAAAGATAATGTGTCTTCCCAGGCACTTGGACCTGTGGTTGCCCAGCAGCCCAGTGGTGGACACCCTGAATGAGAGGAGCCACCAAATGAGAGTCAGTATATTACAACTGATCAAGAGGAAAAAGATGTATGAGCCCCTGAGTCTCAAGGTCCTGACCTGGATGCTGAATTCCCAGAACTGGCTCACCCAAAGACTGGGGGTGAGGACAAAGGTGGTCCTGATGTCAGTGAAGAAATTTACCAAGCTTAGAATGCTTTCAAATGCCAGAAGCAGGACCTGACCCAGAAGCTATTTTTCAGGAACTGACTCAGCCAAAGACAAGGCATGAGGGAAAAGATGGTCCTGATGTCAACATGGAGATTTTACCAAAATTAGAACCCATGTACATGCTGGGAAGCAGGGGAAGGGAAAACAGGGTTTAAAGGGAGGCAAACTAAACTCATGCAGACCATTCTTATATTGGCTATTTGACTGTTAAAATTCTCTCAATAAAGTTTTGCAGCTTTCTCCAAGAAAATGTTTATTGTTTACACATATACTTATGCTGCAAAATGTATAAAATAAATCTCCTCTGACTTATTAATGAGGAAACTAAGGCTCAACGATATGGTGCACAGTTAATGGTGAAGCCAGAATTTGAAATTTGGCCTACTTGGGCCCACAGTGCATGTAGTTAATTGTGGTGTTATGCTGCCTTCCTGTTCAGCTCATGATGGCTGATAATTGAATTGGGAATTAATAGCTCATTTCTCATTTTGTTATATGGCTGGTTCATGTGTGAAGTGCACCTGAGCTCACTTCTTAGGTCAACAGCGAGAAACCATTTTTAATTACAAAGAATATATAGTATCATATTTTTATAGTCATAGAACTGTTGCTTCATATATAAGCACCACATTTCTATCTCAGTGTAAATTTTACCACTTGGGTTGGATATCTTGCCTTTTACATAATTTTCATATGATTGATTTGCTTGTCTTGGATATAGCACTCTATACATTTAGCCATCTCTCAATTTTGCAATATTTAACACATTTTCTGATAGTTTTGTTTTGTTTCATAACTTACTGTGGATTCAACAAATTTGTGGGTACCAGCTTCATTAAAGACCTTGTATTTTATTCAGTTGTGTATGCTGACAACTGGAGTTAAGCTTTGCAGCATATCTGGGTTTTCATCTAATAATTCACTTATTTTATTTGGGAAAATTCACTTATGCTGAAAAATCACATGTGAATAAATTAGATTTGGAGAGGCTAGAATAAAGGCCTGTGAAAATTGCTGTGTGATCTTTTACCTATAGCAACTCTAAACAAAATCCTTTTTAAAAATATATATTATGGGTTATATTAAAACATTTAACTCACCCTAGGAAAACATGTATTGATTTAAAATATTAGTATTTTAATTGGCTTTGGAATACTTTTTGTTTTGGACTCAATATAGAAAATTAATGCTGTATAGTGATTAGTTTAAAAAAAGTCATGAAAATCAATAAAAGCCGGTAAGAACAATGAACTTGAGTAAATGCCACATCAACAGTACATTCCAACTTCCTGTCAAGATGGTGTAGTAGGTAAAAGCTGTGCTTGCTTACTCCTATGATCATACACAAATGACAACTAAATTATAAATGACCACAACTGAGAACCACCTGAGGTCTGGCTGAACAGAAGTCCTATAGGTAAGGATACAAAGAAGAAGCCACTTGTAGGAGGGATAGAGACACTTAATGGGTAGATCCCACACTGCAGTGTGGAGCTTAAGAATCAGGAGGGATATCTTGGCTTCAGAGGTCCTCCCTCAGAAGTGAGAGATTCCAGCCTCACATTGGACTCCCCATTCCTGGACACCAGTGCTGAGGAGTCCTCATAATATCTGGTTGTTTAAACAAGCAAGGTTTGGGTTTGAAGGTGACAGCTATAAGAGACTTAAACACAGATCATTTTATTTATTTATTTTTAGAGAGAGGGGAAGGGAAGGAGGAAGAGAAGGAGAGAAACATCAATGTGTGGTTGCCTCTCATGTGCCCCCTACTGGGGACCTGGCCTGCAACCCAGGAATGTGCCCTGATTGGGAATAAAACCAGCGACCCTTTGGTTCACAGGCTGGTGCTCACTGCACTGAGCTACATCAGCCAGAGCTTAAGCTCAGATCTTAAAGAAACCACACGGAAACTTGCTCACTCTCTAACTCACTATAAGTGCCAGAACAGGAGCAGCATCTTGAAAAGTGATGGGGATATACAGTGAGAAATGAAATTAAATAGCTTCAGGTTTCGGGCTAGAAGAATAGGGGTTGAGGAAGCTCTCTCCAGGGACAGAAGTGGTGGCAGATGCCCTTGATCCTTTTTTAAGTGCTCCTCCCACCCATCAACCCTGTGCAGTGAGCCCTAAATCTGTGTTCCCCATTAACCTAGCCAACTCTGTTCATCCACCCCAGGTGATTTCCTGAGACCCTGTCCCACCCAATTTGCACAGAGTCTGAGTTTTTTCCATTGGTTTCTCCACACAATTGGCCTGCCATGGTTAACTTTGTGAACTTTCCTAAAATCTCTCAAAGGTGGATAAACCCCAAGCAAGGCTGGTCTTGGCATGCCCTGCACCTCTTGCTAAGTGGACCCAAACCTGGCACAAGCATCAGCCAGTCTCAACTTGCTTTGTAAGTCTCATTTGGTGGCCCAACCCTGGCATAAGTGGTAGCCAGACTTAGCTTGGAAAGTGATCACAAGCCCAGCACAAATGACAGTTGGCTTTAGCTCACATTGTGGTGCCCTCCAAAGTGTCCCAAGCCTGGTTCAAGTGTCAGAATGCCTCATTTCAGAGCATAGCCTTTTTCCAAAACCTCCAAGTTGCAACCAACCTCAGATCACTTTATTGCTCCTACCAGGTCTCGTAAAAGTGGAAGCTGACCTTGGTCAGTGCTAAGCCCCTCCCAAAAGATTCCAGAACCAATATACCTGGTGACTGGCTTTGGATCAAACCAGAGCACTACCAAATCAGCTAAACAAATAATACACCTGAAGGGCAGACTTGGCTGGCACCAGAGCCAGTTGAAGTGACTCTTGTTCTGGAGTTAAACTCCCACACACAATAGCACATCCACTGTTGCCATGGCTAGCTCTTGTAGCCAGTCAGTCTGAGACTGACATGCCAACAGCAGTCAAGTTTCAAATAAAACAGGAGGGCATGCACAAGAAATACCCCTTGAGCACCCAGCTCAGATGACAAGAAAGATAACACTACTGAGTCCCACAGGACAATGACTAGATAGACACTCTGTCAAGCTTAGGAAATAGCAGCTCTACCTAATACATAGAAACAAACACAGGGAGTCAGTCAAAATGATGAGACAAAAAAATGTCTCAAGTGAAATAATGGAACAAAACTCCAGAGAAGAACTAAACAAAATAAAGACAAGCAACCTAAAAGATACAGAGTTCAAGACACTGGTTATAAAGATGCTGAATAAATGTAGGAAAAGAACAGATGAACTCAGAGAAAACATCAACAAATTATTAGAAAACATAAAGATATCAGAAAGGAATACACTAGAGGAATCAAGAACAGCTTAAATAAAGCCGAGGATAAAATCAGCAATCTAGAAGACAGGGTAGCTGAAAACACCCAATTTTACCGTCAAGAAGATAAACATTTTTTAAAAAAATGAGGATGGTTTAAGGGACCTGTAGAACAACATCATGAATAACAATAATGCACCATAAGGGTACCAAAGGGGAAGAGATAATGAAGTATTGATAACTTATTTGAATAAATGTATTGAATAAAAACTTCCCTACCCAGTGAAGGAAATAGACAAGTCCAGGATACTCAGAGTCCCCAAAATAGAAACAAATTTAGATTCTGAGGTGTGGGCCTCAGAATCTAAAGAGGCCCACACCAAGACACATTATAATTATAATGACAAAAGATAAAGACAAAGAAAGAATCATAAAAGGTAGAAAAGAAAGGCAATTATTTATGTACAAGGGAGCTCCCATAGGACTGTCAGGGAGTTTCCCTAAAGAAACTTTGCAGGCAAGAAGGATTGGCACAAAATATTGAAGTTATAAACAGTAAGCCCCTACTACCAAGATTATTCTATCAAGCAAGGCTATTATTTAAAATCGAGGGAAAGAAAAAAATCTTCCCAGATTTTAAAAAAAGCTAAAGAAAAAAATCACCACTAAATAAGTATTACAAAAATGTTAAAGGGACTTCTTTAAAAAGAAAAGGACAGATTAGAAGCCATGAATACAGAAATATAGGAAAGAAAAAATTCTCATGGACAAAAGCAAACATTTAATAAAAAGCAATGGATTAAACAATTATAAAGCTAGTTCAAAGGTTAAAAAGAAAAAGTAGAAATGTCATGTGTAATTAAACAATAAAGTAAGAAATAAACATAAGCACACACAAGACATAAAAAATAATAACAAAAAACATAAACATGGAGGGGGTGAATAAAATTGTAATGATTTTAGAATGTGCTCAAATGTAAGTGATCATTAACTAAAAAAACAGACTGCTATTAACATACTTAGTATATGTGAAGCATTTGTTAACCACGAACAAAAAATCTACAAGACATATAAAAGAAATAAAGAGAAAAGAATGCAAACACAGCATTATAGATGTCATCATCGTATAAGAGAAGAGAGCAAGAGAATACTAAAGAAACAGAAAACTACAAAAAAAATCAGAAAACAATCACTGAAATGGCGATAACTACATACCTATCAATAATTAGTTTAAATGTGAATGAACTAATAGCTCTAATTTAAAGGCATAGGGTGGAACACAATCAGAAGTGAAAGAGGAGAGCCCTGGCTGGTGTAGCTCAGTGGATTGAGTGTGGGCTGCGAACCAAAGGGTCACCGGTTCAATTCCCAGTCAGGGCACATGCCAGGGTTGCATGCCAGGTCCCCAGGGGGGCCACGTGAGATGCAACCACACATTGATGTTTCTCCCCATCTCTTTCTCCTTCCCTTCCCTTCTGTCTAAAAATAACTAAATAAAACCTTTAAAAAAAAAGAAATGAAAGAGGAGAGATTACAACTGATACCACAGAAATACAAAAGATTGTAAGAAATTACTACGAGGAACTGTATGCCAAGAAATTTGAAAACCTAGGTGAAATGGACAAATTTCTAGAAAAATATAATCTTCCAAAATTGAATGAAGAAGAAGCAGAAAGATTAAACAAACCAATAACAGCTGACAAAATTGAAGCAGTAATCAAAAAGCTTCTGAAACACAAAAGCCCCAAAGCCCTGGACCAGACAATTCCACAGGAGAATTCTACAAAGCATTTAAGGAAGAGCTAACCCCTATCCTTCACTGATTATTCCAAAAAATTCAAGAAGATGGAAGACTCTCAAACTCTTTTTATGCAGCCAACATCATCCTAATTCCAAAACCAGATAAAGACACAACAAAGAAAGAAAACTACAGGCCAGTGTTGCTGATGAACATAGACGCTAAAATCCTCGACAAAATATTGGCAAACCGCATCCAGCAATACATTAAAAATATCATACACCATGATCAAGAGGGATTCATCCCATGGATGCAAGGATGGTACAATATTCACAAATCAATAAATGTAATACATCGCATAAACAAAATGAATTACAAAAATCACATGATCATATCAATAGATGTGGGAAAAGCATTTGATAAGGTACAGCACCCATTTATGATAAAAACACTCAGCAAAGTGGGAACAGAGGGAGCATTTCTCACATAATATAGGCGTATATGAAAGACCTACAGCCAACATCATACTCAATGGGCAAAAACGTAAAGCTTTCCCATTAAGATAAAAAACACAACAAGGATGTCCACTTTCACCACTTCTATTCAACATAGTATTGGAAGTCCTAGCCACATCAATCAGACAAGAAAAAGAAATAAAAGGCATCCAAATTGGAAAGGAGGAAGCAAAACTGTCATTGTTTGCAGATGACATGATAGTATACATAGAAAAGCCTATAGACTCCACCGAAAAACTACTCAATCTAGTAAGTGAATTTGGCAAACAAGTGGGATACAAAGTCAATATTCAGAAATAAAAGGCATTTTTGTACACCAACAATGAAATATCAGAAACAGAAATTAGGAAAAAAAAATCCCATTTGATATAGCAACAAGAAAAATACAGTACCTAGGAATAAACCTAGCCAAGGATGTAAAAGACCTGTACTCAGAAAACTGCACAACACTGAACAAAGAAATTAAGGAAGACACAAACAAATGGAAGCATGTACCATGTTCATGGATCGGAAGAATCAACATCATCAAAACATCCATACTACCCAAAGCAATTTATAGATTCAATGCAACACCTATTAAAGTACCAGTGACATATTTCACAGACATAGAACAAACACTTCAAAAATTTATGTGGAACCATAAATGACCCTGAATAGCTGCAGCAATTTTGAGAAAGATGAGCAAAGTAGGAAGGATCACAATACCTGATATCAAACTGTCTTACCAGGCCACTGTAATCAAAACAGCTTGGTACTGGCATAAGAGCAGACATATAGACAAAGGTAAACAGAATAGAGAGCCCAGAAACAAACACAAGTCTCTATGGTCAATTAATATTTGACAAAGGGGGAAGAAACATAAAATGGAGTAAAAATACCCTCTTTAACAAATGGTGTTGAGAGATCTGGACAGCTATGTGCAAAAAAAAAAAAGAAACTCAAGCACCAACTTACACCATACACAAAAATAAATTCAAGGTGGATAAAACACTAAATATAAGTCATGGCACCATAAAAGTCTGAGTGGAAAACATAGGCAGGAAAATCTCAGATATTCCACGCAGCAAGATCTTCACTGATATGTCCCCTAGAGCAAGGGACATAAAGGCAAGAATAAACAAATGGGACCTCATCAAATTAAAAATCTTCCGCATGGCCAAAGAAAACAGTATTAAAATGAAAAGAGAACCAACCGTATGGGAAAACATATTTGGCAATGATATCTCAGACAAGGGTTTGATCTCCAGAATATTAAAGAAGTCACACAACTCCGCTCCAGGAAGACAAACAACCCAATAAATAAATGGGCAAAAGACTTGAACAGACACTTCTCCAAGGAGGACATACAGCGGGCCCAGAGACATATGAAAAGATGCTCAGCTTCATTAGCCATCAGAGAAACGCAAATTAAAACCACAGTCAGATACCATTTACTGCAGTGAGAATGGCCATAATAAACAAATCAACAAACAAGTGTTGGAGTGGTTGTGGAGAAAAGAGAACTCTAGTGCACTGTTTGGTGGGCATGCAGACTGGTGCAGCCACTGTGGAAAACAGTATGGAATTTCTTCAGAAAACTGAAAAGGGAACTGCCTTTTGACCTGGCAATTCCACTGTGGAGATTATATCCTAAAAAAGCCTGAAAAACCGATCCAAAAGAACCTATGCACCTCAGTGTTCATACCAGCTCAATTTACAATAGTCAAGTGCTGGAAGCAACCTAACTGCTCATCTGTAAATAAATGGATCAAAAAGCCATTGTACATTTACACAGTGAAATACTACGCAGCAGAAAGAAAGAAAGAGTTCCTACCTTTTGTGACAGCATGGATGGAACTGGAGAGCATTATGCTAAGTGAAATAAGCCAGGCAGTGAAAGACTAATACTATATGGTCTCACCTTTAACATGAACCTAATCGACAAAACAAACAAGCAAGCAAAATATAACCAAAGATGCTGAAATTGAGAACAGGCTGACAGTAACCAGAGTGGGGAGATACGGGAGAGGACAATGGCGGAGGGGAGGGGCGAGGAACATTTTCAGGAAAAAATGCAAAGGACACATGGACAAAACCAAGGGGTGGGGGTGGAAGCAGGGGAGTAAGGTGGGGATGGCTAAGGTAGGGGTGGAGTGGTGGGGGGTAAATGCAGACAATTGTACTGAACAATAATAAAATAATCAAAATAAATTAAAATAAAATAAATGAAAAAAAAAGGCATATGGTGGCTAAAATGATAAAAACACAAGAATGGTACCCATGCTCCCTTAAAGAGACACACTTCAGAGTAAAAGATATATACAAACTGAAAATAATGCATAGAAAAAGATATTTTATGCAAATGGAAACAAAAAAAGTTAGGGTAGCAATAACTATCAGAAAAAAATGGACTTTAAAATAAGGTTGTAAAAAGATACAATGAAGAGCATTTCATAATGATAAGGGGATTAATCCAACAAGAGGATATAACTTTTGTAAATATTTATGTACCCAATGTAGGAGCACCTCAATATGTAAAGTAAATATAGACACTTAAAAGAAGAGATTGATAGTAATACAGTAATGGAAGGAGACTTCAACATCCCATTGACGTCAATGCCTAGGTCAGTCAGGCAGAAAATCAGCAAGGAAACAGCGACCTTAAATGACACATAGGTCCAGATGATTTACTTGATATTTTAGAACATTTTACCCCAAGTCATCAGGATATAAGTTCTTTACAAGTGTATAAGGAGCATTTTCCAGTATAGGTCAATTCTTTGGCCACAAAAAAAGTCTCATTAAATTTAAGAAAACTGAAATCACATCAAACATTTTCTTGAATGACAATAGTGTAAAACTAGAAATCAATTACAAGATGAAAACTGAAAAACATAGAAACAGGTGGAGGCTAAATAACATGCTACTAAACAATAAATGGGTTAACAATAAGATCAAGATCAAAAGATATCTTGAGACCAGTGAAAATGATAGCACAATGACCCCAAAATCTACAGGACACAGCCAAAGCAGTTCTAAGAGGGAACTTCATAGCAACACAGGCCTACATCAAGAAATAGGAAAAATCTCAAATAAACAATCTAAATTTGCATCTAAAAGAAACAGGAAAAGAACAAATAAAGACCAAAGTAAACAGAAGGAAGTAAATAATAAAGATCAAAGTGAAAGTAAACAAGAATAGGCTTAAAGGCCCAAGTAAATAAAATCAGAAATGAAAGAAGATACAATGGACAACATAGAAATACAAAAAATTATAAGAAAATATTATGAGCAATTACATGCCAACAAATTGGAAAACCTAGAAAAATTGGATACATTCCTTCATTATACAATCTTCCAAGACTGAATTAAGAAGAAACAGAAAATCTGAACAGAGAGATAACTACTGATGGAGTTGAATCAGTAATCAAAGAACTTCCAACAAATGTAAGTCCCAGACCAGATGGCTTCACAGGTGAATTTTACCAACCATTTGAAGAAGAATTAATATGTATCCTTTTCAAACTATTTCAAAAAATTGAGAGCAGAAAAGACTCATAAACTGATTTTATAAGGTGAGCATTACCCTTATACTAAAATGAAATAATAGCATTACAAATAAAGAAAATTATAGGCCAATATCTCTGATGAACATAAATGCAAAATATTAGAAAGCTGAACTTAGTAATACATTAAAAATATCATACATCTTGAAAAAGTGATATTTATTCTTGGGATGCAAGTTTGGTCCGATATTTGCAAATCAATTAATGTGATGCCTTACATTAACAAAAGGAAGGATAAAAATCATATGATCATATCAATAGATGCAGAAAAAGCATTTGACAAAATCTAATATTCATTTATAATAAAAACTTTCAGCAAAGTTGGAGCAAACCCAGGGCTAACCTCATACTCAGTGGTATAAAGATGAAAGCTTTTTCTTTAAGATCAGGAACATGACAATGGTGTCGCCATCACTTTTATTCAAAACAGTATTGAAAGTCCTATAAAAGGCATCAAAATCGGGAAGGAAGAAGTAAAACTCGCAATGTTTGCAGATTACATGATACTATATATAATTATATATAGATGATACTAAAAATTCTACCAAAAATGATTAGAACAAATAAAAGAATTCAATAAACTTGCAGAATACAAAATTATTATTCAAAGTAGGTGGAATTTTATATATCAGTAATGTACTATTGATGTTGTTACTATTAATGTACTCTTGGAAGAGAAATTATGAAAACAATATCATTTCCAATTTCATAATAAAAAATAAAATGCCTCACAATGAATTTAACCAAGGAGGTAAAGGACTTATACTCAAAAAGCTATAAGACTTTGAAGAAAGAAATGGAAGAACAGATGGGTAAATGGACGGCTACACTATACCTGAGAATAGGAAGAATGAGCATTGCTTAAATGTACATACTCTCCCAAACAATGTACAAATTCAATGCAATCTCTATCAAAATACCAATAGCATTTTTCACAGAACTAGAATAAATAATTCTTTTTTTTTAAGATTTTATTTATTTATTTTTAGACAGAGGGGAAGGGAGGGAGAAAGAGAGGGAGAGAAACAGCAATGTGTGGTTGCCTCTCACATGGCCCTCACTGGGGACCTGGCCCGCAACCCAGGCATGTGCCCTGACTGGGAGTCGAACCGGGACCGCTTGGTTCCCAGCCCGTGCTCAATCCACTGAGCTATACCAGAGAGGCTTAGAATAAATAATTCTAAAAATTATATAAAACCAGGAAACTTTGAATAGCTAAAGAAACCTTAAAAAGTACAAATCTAAAGGTATCATGCTACCTGATATCAAGCTGTTCTACCAGGCTACAGTGGTTTAAATGGCATGATACTGGCATGAAAACAGATACATACATCAATAGAACATAACAGAGAGCCCAGAAATAAACTTACTCCTATAACATCAATTAATCTATGACAAAAGAGGCAAAAATATATAATGGAGTACAGACAGTCTCTTCAATAAATGGTGTTAAGAAAACTGCACAGATACATGCAAAAAAATGAAACCACTTCATTACACTATATATAAAAATAAGCCAAAATAGAATAAATATTTAAATGTAAGACCCAAAACCATAAAGCTCCTGGAAGAAATCATGGACAGTGAGCTCTTTGACATTTCTCTTAATAAAATTTTTGGGGATATGTTTCCTTGGGTGAGAGAAATTTAAAAAATAAACAAATGGGACTACAACAAACTAAAATTTTTGGCACAGAAAAGGAAATCAACAGGATGAAAAGACAATCTTTTGCTGATTTTTTTTAAATTTATTTATTTTCAGAGAGAGGAGAAGGGAGGGAGAAAGAGCAATGTATGATTGCCTCTCACATGGCCCTCATTGGGGACCTGGCCCGCAACCCAGGCATGTGCCCTGACTGGGAATCGAACTGGGACCGTCTGGTTCCCAGCCCGTGCTCAATCCACTGAGCTACACCAGCCAGGCAATCTTTTGAATAAGAGAACATATTTGTCAATGATACATCTAATAAGTGGTTAATATCCAAAATACATAAGGAACTCATATAAATTAACACCAAAAAATTTAAGTTAAAAAATGAGCAGAGGACCTAAATAGATACTTCACCAAAGAGGACAGACAGATGGCCCAAGTCACTAATCATCAGAGAACTACCAATTAAAACCACAGTGAAATATCATCTCACATCTGTCAGAATGGATAAACTATCATCAATAAATCAACAAACAAGTCTCAGTGAGGACGTGGAGAAAAGGGAACCCCTTGTGCACTGTTGCTGGGATTTTAAATCGATGCAGCCACTATGGAAACAGTATGGAGTTTCCTCGAAAATGTAAAATAGAAATACCTTATGACACAGCAATCACACTTCTGGGTATTTATAAGAAGAAATCCAAAACAAATAAAAAAGACATGTACTCTTATGTTTATTTTAGTGTTATTTACAATAGCCAAGATAAGGAAGCAATCTAAGTGTCCATCAAGAGATAAGTTGATAAAGAAGAAATGGTATGTGTATACAATGAAAGATTACTTAGCTATAAAAAAGACTGAAATATTTTCATTTGCAACAACATGGATGGTCCTAGAGCATATTATGCTAGGCAAAATAAGTCAGATAGAAAAAGACAAATAGCATATTATTTCACTCATGTAGAAGCTAAAAATCAAAGCAAACAAACAAAACAGAAACTAACTCATAGATACAAAGAACAATTTGAGGTCATCAGATGGCTGGGGGTTGGGGGGAAGGGTGGAAGAGGTAAAGAGATTAGGATGTACAAATTGGCAGCTATAAAAATAGTCATGGGGCTGTAAAGTATAACACTGGGAATATAGTCAATAATACGTAACAACTATTCGTGGTGTCAGACGGGTCCTAGACTGTTGGGGTGATCACTGCGTAGGTCATGTAACTTTAAGTATGGCCAATTATTAGTCATGAATAAACCTTACAGATTTCCACTAGAGATTATAACTAGTGTACTTTGAAATATTGCATTTCTTTCAGGCAGTTTATTTCTTTCTTTAGTGAACAGGCACTCAATGCGTACCTTTGTCGTATACTAGTGCGGAGGACAAGTACAAGCAAAGACAGTTAATTCTTATTCATAGGAGTTCATTATCTTGTGGGCATAAGTATCACCTCAATAAAAAAGTGAAATTTTTATGAATGAAACTTGCTTGGATTTCTCTAGGTTGAAGTAAACTGAAAGGCCTTTATTTCTAAAATGACTAGGCAATTTGAGAAAATTTGATATATGTTTTTCTCATGTGCACTTCCTATTAACAAAGAAACTAAGTTGTATATATTTAATATAACACATTGTATGTTAAAGTAGTAAAAGTTCACCTAGTGTCAAACTTTTAGAGGTTTACAAATATTTTGGCACTATGAGCTAAGGAGTAGACGGTTCATGGTGAATGGTCAACATGTTTCCTCCCTTGTACACAGACTACACTGGTGCTCATGTTTATGAGAGAATTTTTTAAAAATATGATGAATAGATGAAAGCATCCTCTTTCCCAGAACATTTTATATTAGCCTTAGATCCCAACTTTAAAAAAGAACCTTGACATGAAAATTACATTAATAATTCATGGACCATATTAATGGCTGAGTTAAAACTTTAACAAGTTGGTGTTACAAAACTGTCAAAAACGTAACAGCCCTGCCTTCTTTAATTTCAACTGCTTCTGATGAAGCATAGGGAAATGCCTTATTGCTGTGCAGTGTTACCAATTATCTGACAGAGCCAGAGTGTGTTTCCAGCTAATCAGAAATAAGAGTGCAGAATTAAATCTCCAGTGTGAAACTCATCATTTACATATTTATGATTCTGAAATTATAATAAGGCTAATGAGAAACTCACATACTGCCTTTAAGAGTCAAGTCAATCTCACAGTTAATTTTTAACAGATAAAGCTCCTGATACATGGTTGTCGACAGATGAGGTCTGTTGATAACAATTTATTTTAATTAAACACTACAAGTTATTTGTGTGAAGTAATCCGTATATTATATCAGGGGGTTTGTTTTTAAACTGCCACCTTTGGGCTAAGAGCAAGATACAAGGTTATTGGAAATGGGTGTAACACATGTAGTTTATACAAATATAATGCTTTGGGGAAAATGGAGGTGATATATGCATGCATGCACACGCTTAACCCCAGCACTACTTTATATGTGTCTGGGAGGATCAGAGAGGAGGTGACCAGTGGAGTTTATGAGGGGTCCTTAAAGCTGTTAAGCACTCAGAGTTGTGTGTTGCATATATATTTCTGAGTTGAGGCAATATGTTGTGTGCTATGATTGTGCTCATTAAGTGTCACTATCTACAGAGCCAAGCCATTTGAATATGTTCACTGCTGCAATATCATTAACTAAAGAGGTGACATGCTCCTACCCCCACAGCCACGCTCACTAAGAAATGTCTTATACAAGCCATCAATTTGCTGATGCTGACAGATGACCCTTTCTGTGTATATAATGTGGGTTTAGTTCCCTGCGGGTGTTCTTATTTGTTCAAGGATTTGGGACATACTTGTATAATCTGGCACTGTCATAGTACATTTTTCTCCTCTGAAGTGGCTTTGAAATAAACTTGAATTGAAAAGTTTTAGTACCATAAAGTGTATTTATTTATATTTTGTTTTCTTTTAACTCCTCTCCTAAGAATAATTTTTGCATTGAATAGCACATTGCTGCATGGAAAAGAATAGAGACTTGGCATTATTAAGCTCTGTTAAAATGCTGTTTAATGCCTATTGTTATTAACATTTTATGATAATAACAGTGTAACAGTAGCAATCAAAAATAACAAAAGCAATAAAATAGCCTATATGGTCATCAGAACAATAGAGGGCACATCTAGAAAAAGAAAATGTCTTCATGGCTTACACAGAATCTCATATCTACATTGCTATATTAGTTTTCCATTGCCACTTAAGAAATTACAACAAACAGTTGCTTAAAACAACACATAAAGAGTCTATTCCTCCAATCTGCAAAGACAGTGTTTTATACAATGCAAAATGTACTTTGATCATGGGAGTGACATTCCATCATCTTTGCCGTATACTATTGGTTAGAAGCAAGTCACAGTTCTTTATGGCTGACCTCACAATGCGTCCACTAGTCTACCACAATCGCTGAAAAGCAGCACAGAATATTAGGTAAGAATATAGGCCTCTCCCTGGCCGGTGGTTGGAGCATCGTCCAGTACACCAAAAGGTTGAGGGCTCTATTACCGGTCAGGGCACACACCTAGGTTGCTGATTGGACCCCTGGTCTGGGTGCTTACGGATTTGTGTTTCTCTCTCACATCAGTGCCCACCCTACCCCTCTCTGTCTCTGTCTCTGTTTCTCTTTCTCTCTCTCTCCCCCTACATATCCTTGGGCAAAGTTTTTTTTTTTTTTTTAGAATATGTATGGGCTCCAGTTAACGCATGCTCAAATATCAGCTCTATTATTTACTTAATACAGTTGTAAAGATTAAAAGTGTTAACTCTTTTAAAACATTTAGAACACTGCCTGGCACATAGTTACTCTGTCTCAGTAACTATTACTGTTGCTGATTATGATGTTGTAATAAGCAATTATCATTCCCACAGTCTTTAGGGAAGAGGTAACCTTATATATGTAGATGAAGATGGTGACCTAGTAAAATAAAGTCATATATCAAAATAAAGTCATACATACACAAATAATAAAAAGATTATTTCTTTGTGCTTGCCAAGATATCTGTAACTCTAATAACTGAGATTGTTATTTGTATTATACCTCTGTATCTTGGCTTTTGGAGAAGTTGACTAAGTGAGTAGAGTTTATGCCTTAAAACCTCCTTTGTGCTAAACAGCAATGCTAGACAAAAAATTTAAAATAAATAAATAAACCAAAATGACCCAATAGAATAAGAAAAGAATCATGCCTATGACCGAGAAACAGAAAAGAACTGGAAAATGCTGTGCAGCTGTTGAGGAAGAAATACTCTATCTAGATTTTGGTTAATGTGGGTAAAAAATGACTAAAAGCATTCTATCAATTCCTAAAACAGAGGGCTGAAGCCAGGCTGATGTTTTAAAGCTAGGGACTGAGTTTTGGCTTCTTCTGCAGCCCACAGCTGCTGTAGTGGGTGAGGAAATACAGAGTGTGTGTCCATTTCCTAATGGGAAATGAGCTAAAACACCTACTCCCATGTGCACACACACCACTAGCTAGAGAGGCAGTGGGAAATACAGAGAGCTCCTTTCTATCAGGGTCTGAAAACGCTTGCTTGGGCGTCTCTGTCTTTGAATTTGCGACCTTCCTAGTAACAGCACAAGGCAATAGGAGTCCTGAACTGGAAAGATAAGATCTGATTATGGAAATGGGGCCCGGATGGACAGTAGTTTGCACAACCCCTGGGTTATGTGGAATAAGCACAGAGGGAAGAGAGAAAAATGTTATACACACATAAACAAACAAAAGAAAATAACCTTCACTTAAAATGAGGTTGCAGAAAAAAAATCTAAGATACATGAATAAATACACTGCCAAAAAGTATAAGCAGAATATAAATTCATCACAGCACAGTGAATATTAAATTTATACAAACATTTTCTTTAAGTACAAGGAATTTTATTATAACTGGTGAAATAAAACAAAGACCTGATTTCACTAAAAAGTACAAATATTTTACACAAAACACAGAAATTAAACTAGAAAAGGTTAGTAAGATACACATTAATTGAAAATAAAGTGCATTTATTTAAATAAAAATTAAAAAGAATAAAATTTCGAGTAAACAGTAACATGCAAATGTGTGAACTGAAAGGTATTACTAAGGCTTTCTAAAAACACACCATAAAGAAAAGTATTTTTAGAAAGCATAGGAAGATTTTTAAAAATATACAAAAACATTTTAGAGACATAAAGGGTAGACTGAGAAACACCAGAATTTATCTAATGGAATATTTGGAAATAATAAGTAGCAGGAAATTACAGCATAAATTTGAATACAATTGCTGACATGTTTCTAGACTTAAAAGGAACATGAATTGCCAGTTTAAAAGTTCATTTCAAGTAGTGACCTGCATTTTTTAAAATAAAAATCCATATCAAGGAATACTCTAGTAAAGTTACAGAAAATGAAAACAAAGGAAACAATTTTAAAATATGCTGGAAAGGAAAAAACAAAAACAGATACTGTGTGAACAAATGGGTACCATTAACAACAGTATTTTCCACCAGAAAATGATGGAGATGCTTCAAATCATAATGGTAGTTAATTGTTACATTGGATTTTCTAATGTTCTAAATAATCTGTATATCTAGGAGATAGTTACTATTATTATTCCCACTTTAAAATGAGGAAACTGAGGCCCAGAGAAGTTAAGAGACTTTCCTAAATTTACATTGCCATTAAAATGTGAAGCTATTTATCTTATATTTTTAAACCCAGCTTAATTATTATTTAAGAGTGAGGGCTAAATCAATGTAGTTCAAGATATTATAAAAGAAGGACGTTTTCACCCTAAATTACTCAAAGAACTCTTGGAGACTGCACTTAATTAAGAAGGTGAGTGAAGTCAGACAGCTTGCACAGGATATGAGAAAGAACAGCAAGAACAGGGCTTGACAAATGATATGAGGAACTGATTAATTATAAATTTGATTTATAGTTAAATTTGATTGATTATAAAATAATAACTATTTTCTGAGTTTAAAAAAGTGAAATGAGAACTAAAATATTAAGATGTGTTAACTGGGATGGTAAAGCAGGCAAGGTTTGCTGCCATATTGGGAAGATGACAAAAATATTCAATAACAATTAATTGGCTTTGTTAGAGAAATATGTCAAGAATTTGTATTAAAATTATATTCAATAATATATAGTAATTTACATACATTATGTATTATAATTTCCAAACCAGTAAGTGGATAAAAAACAAATATGGGTGGTAGAGAAAAATAATATTAATTTCATGGTAACAGAAGAGAAAAAAAAGAAGAGGAAATATTAAATGCAGACTAAAATAGTGAAAAAAGTTAAACTATCTAATTACAATAAATGTAAATGACTTATATATACCTACTAAAGCAAAAATACTTTTTTTGGCCCTGGCTGGGGTAGCTCAGTGGATTGAGTGCGGGCTGGGAACCAAAGGGTCCTGGTTCGATTCCCAGTCAGGGCACGTGCCTGGGTTGCAGGCCAGGTCCCCAGTGAGGGCCATGTGAGAGGCAACCACACATTGATGTTTCTCTCCCTCTCTTTTTCCCTCCCTTCCCTACTGTCTAAAAATAAATAAATAAAATATTTAAAAAAAAGATGTTGTAAAAAAATACTTTTTTTGATAGAAATAGACTTATCTAGCAACTGCTTACTTTTAAAAGATACATCACAAGTAATATCATATCACGTTGAAGTGTTCCAAATTAAGAAATTGGCAAAAGATATATTGAACAAAAACTGTTCAGAAGAATGCTACTAAACCAATACAATATTAGGCAGAATTAAAATTAGGACAAAAGTATCAACATTGATAAATAGGTATATGTCATAAAAATCAAAAGAAAATTTACCTCAAAGATATAAAATTATGAACTTTACGTATATAACCCCATAGCCAAGAAATTAGTAAAGTAAAAATTGTAAGCATTGCAATTTCACCAGACACTGATACATCAAGCAGATAAAGAAATCCTTAAATTCAACATATTTTTATACAAAACTCATTTTAATTTTAAAGAAATGATTACCCACAAAACATATTTCAACCATAAGACAAATAAATGGACACCAACACTTTAAAGACTGATTTAAAAAACAAAATATGCTTCCAAAATTTGAAAGCTTTGAGGAATAGTCATTTCTTTGAAACTTTAATTGTTTTGTTGACTTTAAAAAATCTATATACAGTAGTTTTTATTAATTGCTTTTTTATTTCATCTCATTAAACATTTAGCCCTTTGTTCCAGCCGGACGAGATCATCTTAGACATGAATTCTGTAAACATTGTTATTTTTACTCCTCCATAATTTGTGTACTTATATTAATAAACACATCTTCCATAGATTCCTTTGAATCATTTATAAAAATGGAAAATCTGTTAATGTGAAGGACAGAGTATTAAACTCTTAAAGTATCTAATTAGCAATGGAATAATGCATTAATCTTTCCAAATTATGGATGATTTTATTTTATTTATCTTTTTTATTCTCCAATACTGTATAAAATAGTAGCAATGCAGTTTTTCCCCTTTTAAGCCTATGCCCAATTATATACTTACACTCTCTTTTACTTATTTATATAAGACTGAGAAAAAATGATACATTTTAAAAAGAAAAAGACTTTTAAAAGGTTTAATGGAGCAAAGAATAAATAAACAATAGTTCATGGGTCATCTGGCTTACAGGTATACATGTTTTGAGGCATACCTAATTTTTCTTTGTTGACATTACATGTGAGAAAGAAAAAAGAAATTTGCCACATCATCTTTCTAGCTTCTCATCTCTCTACTCCTAAGATAAATATTAACCATATACTTGACCCCTAAGGAGTGTTCTCAGGCAGCTAGATCCATTGCTGAAAGCTAAGAAAGAGGACAATTTTATCCTACACACAATTTTGTGGTTGATCTCTCCAATTTTGTACACTGCATCAGTATAACTATGTCTTAAGAAACAAAAATAACAACATTCATACAAAAGGAACTCCACTCCTAAGGTCATGCAGGAAATTGTTCCAGAACTGCAGTGTTCTCTTTCGACATTAAGGGGCTTGGGTACCAGTGCGCAATAGAGGCAACACTGGAATGTGAGTTAGAACGAGATCTTCCCTTTCGGGCCTCAGTTTTCTCATCTGCAAAATGATGGTGTTGGGCTGGCTTAGGTATAAAGTTTCTTCTTTCTTTAACCTTTTGCTGGGCTATGTTCTCCCCCACCCATTCCATCTGTTCAAAGCTCGGTTCCTTGTAAAACTCAAATTATTCTTTTCATATATCTCAGCTATCCAGAAAAAAAATCTTTTCCTATTTTTTAAAAACACCTCTTGGTAGAAATATCTCAGTTGTTTCTGGTTAGAGCTATCACTCTCTTCCTTTAGTTGGGTTAGGTCTCTGTTTTCATGGGTGTCCAATTGTGTAACTATCTGGTATCTCTGCAGTCGTACTTTAACCAGCTGGATTTTTCTATTTTCATGATAGAGAATTCTTCTCTAGCCTCTTAGTCTTTGTGAGGCACATCAAGATTTCCTTGTGTTGCCCAAATCTTCATGTAGAATGTTTTCTGCTGTTTCTCTTAAGTCCAATGAAGGTAAGTCTTCAGCCAAATGCAAATATTTCCCAGGGCTGTTGGCTATATGGCCTCAATCTTCTTCAAGCTTATCTTTAGCCTACAATACACTGCTGATCCTACAAAACTGTTTATAATTCATCTCTTAAATATGCATTTCCTTTGCAAAGTTATTAACTTTCCACTCAAATGGCTGTATCAGCAACTTTTGTTTGTAAACATTAAAGGGCACCACCTACCTGACCTAGGTGTTCAGGTCCTTTGTTGCAGTAAGGTGCTCTCCTGTGACAGACCATGGAATTTTACTGCCTCGTTATCTCACTCTTCAATATGCTATAAATTGTTGGGAAACATAACTAAAATCTAGAGAATCAACTTGTTATTTTTAGTTCTAATGGATTCTAAATTAATTTGTTAATCATCATCATCTATGTTTTTATTTGCCAGTGAAATATATAACTTGTCTTAGAGGAGTAGTGATATTTAAACTCAGTTTTTAAGGATAAGCAGTAATTCACACAGGAGTGGGAGAAAAGAATGTTAGCACATAATATGGAAATAAATATGTTGTGCTTAGAATGAGAAAATTTTTCTTATAGGTACTTTTAAAATGTAAAGGACATAAAAGAATGTAAAGGATAGAGAAATATTACATTGTGAGGTTAAAACAACAGGCTGGTAAACATTATCAAAGTTACAATCTTGCTCTGGCTGGTATAGCTCAGTGGATTGAGCACGGGCTGGGAACCAAAGGGTCCCGGTTCGATTCCCAGTCAGGGCACATGCCTGGGTTGCGGGCCGGATCCCTAGTGAGGACCGTGTGAGAGACAACCACACATTGATGTTTCCCTCCCTCTCTTTCTCCCTCCCTTCCCCTCTCTCTAAATAAATAAATAAATAAAATCTTTAAAAAAACAGATACAATCTTAAAGAGTTTTTCTTAATATTGTAATGAAAGACAAGATTTTAAATGTGTATTTGAGTAGAGTAACGATCCGAGTTGTGTTCTAGCATGATCATGAAAAGGATGAATTGGAAAGAAAGAGACTGGAAGTGAGATGGAGTGAGGAGATGTGACCTGAGACACTGACAGAGGAGAGGAGAAACGGACACTTTAGGGCTTGATAACCACCTGACATGGAGACGACAAAGAGATGGCAAGAGGAACAGAGAGGGTTAAGTCATGTCTAATAGTTAAGTAAATGAGCAGATGGTGATGTTATTAGCATAATTAGAAAACTGAGAAGTGATCCGAGCTTGGAGAGCCAAGGGTAGACATGATTTCAACGGTAGAGGTGTTGAGTTTAGAGCTGTGAATTTAAGCCTTGGGGGAAAGCTGAGATGCAGGGGTGCGGAGTCTGAAAGGTGGTTGAAAAGCAATGACAGTCCTTGTTAATAACTGTGTCTATAGAATGAAGGACAGCCTTTATGGGTACAGAGTTTGGATGTCACTATTATTAGCAAAGTCACCTACATTCATTTCTTGAGAGTAAAGACAACCAAATTTGTAAAGGCAATGATTTTATGTTCATTTGACTCCTAGAATGTGACCTTTTGCTTTAAGGTCCACATTATTAAAATGTCCTCAGCATGCTCTAATAACACATTTGCACAGTTACTTTTAACCACATGGCTTAAAAAGAAATGAGAGACTTTAATAAATATAGTGAATGAGACCAAATTATATATTAAAACTATCAGACTAATGTATTCTTGGTTGCTTATTATATTTTAACCAAGACATTCTGTCTTTGAAAATTTTGATTAGATTTGACTGAAACTTAAAATTTTTGAAAATTAATTTTTTGAAAAATAATTTTTGAAAATTAATTTTTTGAAAAATAATTTTTTGAAAATTAATTTTTGAAAAATAATTTTGAAAATTATTTTTAAAATGGAATGGAGTTTCTGTTTCTTCAGGTACCCTCCCTGCACTCAGTCTACTCAGTCTCCATGAGTCCTTTGAATCTATGCCTATTCTACTTTTCCACCTTTCTTTATTAAATCCCATTTTTTTCCTTCTACATCTGAGTTGTAGCACAAGACTTGGACTGAGGTAACTACTGACATTTTGACAGAACAGAAATGCCATCATATTGCTACACATACAGCACATCAAAATAGCCAATATCATTATTCACATTCTTAAAAATGTCTTTGCAATTCTTTTCCTCAGAAGCTTTGTAAAACTCATTTCTACATGTACAATCCTGGCCTTTGCAAACTTTTGGTTTCTCTTCTGTCATCTCCAGCATGCTGAAGCACAACCATGCTCTCCAAATCACACTCATCATACTTGTTTATTAGCAGGATATATAGGATAATATATATATTAGCAGGATATATATACCATATATATATATATATATATATATATATGGTAGCTACTTCTTTGGGTCTCATCTCAGTCCTTCAGTACGTACTCAGCCTTAACTTCACATCACTTAAGCACATTCACATTTGTCCAAAAACAGACAAATTTTCTATCTGAGAAAAACTCTGGGGTGAACTCTTAAAATAACATTTTCCCTCTGAGTTCTAGTAATATAAATTATTCATCAGTCTCATCATATGGCAAATTATAGTGAATAAAAATGCTCTCCTTTATGAAATTCCATCAGGTGTTTTTTCTCCTTGAATATACTCAAAACTAAAGAATAACACACAGCTCACTGAAATGACAGCTATTTTATTCTGTGGGAATGAGATATATTTGCAAGAACTATTCTCTAATCATTTGATAATGAAAATACAAAAGTGGTTACTTAGTTTCAAGAACAAATTCTATGTTTCTTAAAATTACAAAGAAAGATAAAATATCTTGGAGTTGTGACAGAGATGTTCATTTGGGGAGTAACACATAAACATAAATTCTCTCTTAGAAGGCAGTGTCCAGGAATGGAGCAGATGTGAAAAATAGTGAAGAACAATGCACTGAAGACCAAACAATCCTGCCTGAAATTTGTGGTACTTTTGCACATTGAAGGTATTGTGGCTTTGTATTGTTTCATCCACTTGAAGTATTTGTGGTAAGAAGAAATCAGTACTAGACCCTGGCATAGGGACCTCATACATGAGCTTTCTCAGGATAAGAAGGTTCTTCGTCTTGGAGAATCTTGTCAATTCATTCAAGAAAAGAATAAACAAACTGAAAAATCGAAGAAGACCAAAAGCTCTAGGGATAAATATAATTCCACAAATCCATAGTAACAAGTCCTCTAAAAAGAAGAGAGAGCTATTTTCAAAGATAGGATAAGCAGTAGAGAATACCCTTGGAGCTGTAAAGACGAAAGCTCAGAAAGTAATGGAATGTCTGAAAACCATTTTCTCATAGGAAGTTATCCATGATACTGACCAGTCAATGTCAAAACCTCTTAGAATTAGAGGAGATCTTAACTTCTCCAGGAAAACTGTCTATAATATCCATTCTGCGTGAACTTGACTGATGCTAAAGCTGTTTAGTTTACTTAAAATTTATTTTAGTATCAATAATATATTCATCTATTAAGTTCTTATTTTGTTCCAAGTACTCATGGCTTACATTTAATTCTCATAATATTGTGAATCTAATATTATCCATGACTAAATTAAGATTTAGTTCATATAATTGCCAAATATTATACAAATACTGTGTGCACCAAGACTTAAACTGAGGTCTACATTGACTTAAATTATATAATCTCTTTTACATGGTTATAATGTGCTTAGCGTTGGTAGAATAAAGGGCTGGGATATAAAAGAAAGGAAAAATGTATTAAAACTAGTTATGAATTTTAAGGTTAATTAAAACTTTCTATTATATAATATTTAATACTTTCAATACATATTGACTGGAAAACTCTTTCGCTCCTAAGGGACTGAGACCACGGATTAGCAGGAATTCATGCATATGCTTAGGTCACATTGCACTCTTGTTTTATCTGGCATTTAAGTAGATGAGAGAGTCTAGTGAGGAAAGGAGAAAGGGAGGCACTTTGGGGAGTGAGGGGCAAGTTCAAATGTATATGAGAATAAAACCCTACACATTTGATGATATCAGCAGTATCAGACATTTCTGGAGGGGAAAACTAATGATTTGCTGAGTTGTTTATGACATGCTTATTCTCATCTGGGGGTATTTTTTAAAAGATTTTATTTATTTATTTATTTTTAGACAGAGGAGAAGGGTGGGTGAAAGAGAGGGAGAGAAACATCAATGTGTGGTTGCCTCTCGTGCATCCCCTACTGGAGACCTGACCCACACTCAGGCATGTGCCCTGACTGGGAATGGAACCAGTGACCCTTTGGTTCGCAGGCTGGCACTCAATCCACTGAGCCGCAGACCCAGGGCTGGGGACATTTTTAATGGACTTTAACTATGACCCATACTTCATATTTGCTGTGACTAAAGCGTACACAAGATTTGCTCAACAATCTTCATATATAATTCCAATGGAAATTTGTGTATTTTCATGACTATAATACTCATCATGATCAAAATCAATACATCCTATAGTATTGTTAAATTAAATATCAAATTATTAGCAGCATAATTTAAGTTATTAGTATTTCATTGAATTAATATTCCCTATGATGCACAAATGGTAACATCAAAAATATATTATAAAGAAAAATAATCTATTACTCATTAGAAGAGTAGAAGAATTTGTTAAGTAATAAAATATATATTTTTCAGGCTATTGAGAGATATTTAGAGTAATATGTTTTAAAACATATTTTAACTTTATATTTACATGCATAGGCAAATTACTCCATATCTAAAAAAATCTTTAAAATATTATTGACAAAAATATCTATATTCTTATTCTCAACCTTAGATATAGGAAGCATGTTATTACTAGTTTGAAAAAGGATTATTTTAGGGTGTAATATATATTTGTGTGGTTTGAGTACTTGTTAAAAATAATGTATATCTAAAATTCTTAAGATGAGGACAAAAAGTTTGATCTATGTTAGAGGCTTCTATAATAATTTGATGCTGTATTTTACCACCTAGTACTAGGCCGATCATTGCTGTTTATAAATATTTAACATAATGCAGCAATTTTAACTAGTTTAGAAGAACAATGATTCCTTTCTCTCATTGCTATGGTAAAATGGAAAAGATATTTTTGATCTAGAAATAAGTACCATTCTTGTTTTCCCCTGAGGCAAATTAATTCAAAATATTATTTTTCTCCTTAAGCTTTAATGATATTATAATAAGCAACCAAATTTCCAAAGTGAGACATTAACATTATTATTTGTTTTTATTTATTCACCAAATATAAGGGAGGCAGATAAAGAAATCCAGAATTCTTCACAGGGGTCCTACTGAATCTTTGCCTGTCTGTACACACAGAGGGTAAAACCCATTATGCTGTATAAGAATAACTCATGAGAAAAGAACAATTAATAAGGTTGACATATGCAAACAATTCCCAGAGTAAACACAGAAACAGCAATCATTTATGTTCCTCCCAAGCCAGAGTGGAGAAACCTTGCTGACAATACCAGGAATTAAGTAGAGAGGACAGAAGCCCATATGAAGAAGAGGGATGAATTAGCTCTAAGATGAAGGCTAAATTTGATCTTTTCAAAACAAAGCATTCAACATTTCTGAAATATAGGTAAAGAAGTGTTTAGAGGGAAATTTATAGCATTTAATACTTAATTGAAAAATGATAGAAAAACCACTGATCTAAACTTCCACATTTAAAAATTATAAAGTAAGATATTTAAAAACAAAAATCAGAAAATAGAAATCATAATTCAATAGGAAGAAAGCCAATGACTTCAAAAATTGGTTCTTAGAAAAGATCAATAAAATTGAAAAATCTCTAGACAGAGTAGAAGGAATAAAAGGCCCAAGATTTTAAAAGTCAGTAATGGAAGAAGATTCCACAGGCATAAAATAATTAATAAGAAAAGAAAACTCTAGGGAATAATGCATATGTTCTTTTGATTACTGTATTTCACATGCATATACATGTGCTAAAACTTATCATATTGTAAACTTTAAATATGTACAGCTTAGTGAATGTCAATTACATCTCAATAAAGCTGTTAACAATTGTAGTTATTTCTAGATGGATAGATATAGATATATAAAAGTGTCACTGAACATGTATTATAGTATGTGTATATGCATGTACATAGGTATTTGAGTGTTGTATATATATATTATACATTATACAGTGTTATTATATACATTATACATTATATTATATTGTATTGTATATATATATTATATACATTATACATTATACAGTGTTAATATATATTATAATTTTACTAAGAGTTCCTTGTAGCATTTACTGCTGAATGATCTTTTCCTGACATTAGCAAGAATACATGCTTTCTTCTTAATTATATTTATTTTATATCACGATGTATTGGCGTAGCCTGGATTTTTAATTTTCTGACCTGACAATCACCAACATAATTAGTAGCCTAACATATATATGATTAAAACATTAAATTTTCTTCATTAAATAAAAATGTTATAACTGTATATAACTATTCCATAAATTATACTTATTATACATATATGAGACACAAACAATATTAATCTATGAGGTATCCTTTAGGGAAATAATTTTTGTTATTCATTTTTATAACTCAACATAGTGAAACTTACAGAAAGGAAGTAACTGCACATAGATGTTAAATGCGAGCAGTTTAGTCCGGTTGACTCAGGGCCCCCGTCCTCACCCCCCTGTGCTGTTGTTGCTGCCATGCCTGGTGGCTGTAGTGGGGGATCTTAGCTGGGCTGTAGCAGTGGAAAGAAATCATGGAATATTCATAGAAATTGATCACAGTCAAGGAACATTTAAAGAATGTCTGTTATATTCCACAGATTTTGCTAGAACTGAGAACCTAGAAATACACCTTTATTTGGTTAAGCACAGAATGAGGGATAAAGGCTCAATACACATATACACAAACTCTGATATTATTTTATTGGTAAATAGAATTAGAAGTCCATGTTTGGACTCAATAGCATGAGAGAGTTTGATGTAACTTCTTTCCATGGTTGTTGGTTTTTTCTGGTTGCCCATTTTCACTACACGTTTTATTTAATTAGTTTGTATAAATATACCTATATTAGAAATTGTTTCATTTCTTCTGTTTATTGTTATTTTCAACTCTTGGTACGCTTGAATTCCACAGTAGTTGTGACTGTCATTTATTCATGAATGTAGTTTCTACAGTGACCTCTGATTTCTGCTGGTTCTTCTCATTCACACTTAGAGCTCACCAAAATCCAATGCTCAAAGCTTTCTCCAGGATGCGAGTCAAAGGAAACATATCTCAAAGTCAATCTCTGCAGGACCTACAGAAAAATCTCCTACTGCACACCAAAATACAGATTCCTGGCTAACCTCAAACTGACAGTATCACAATCTCTGTTTGCAGTAATCAAGGAATCTGCATTTTACAAATCCCCTCTCAGATAACAGTGGAATCAATGAGGTACCAGTTAGAAAAGCTGGCCTCAGGAACCAAAACGCATTGACTTCAAATGCATAATCAACAGCCTTATTATTTTAGACAGACCTTTTTCATAAAAACTGCCTCTGTGATGGTAGCTTTTTAGATCTTATTTCTAGAAATGTCTTCTTGATTTCTCATTTAATATTCATGATATTTATGCCATCTAGATACAACCACTGCTATACAGAATTGCTTAGCCAGCATGCTGGCTTTTGTCACTTCTCAGAAATCAAAAATATTGCCAGTCAGTTACAGGTTTTTTAAAGGCCAAGAGAAAACAAACAGGTTAATCTTCTAAAACCAAGCACTTGGATTTCCCTACAGCACGCTGGCCCTCCCCTCTTAAAGGACTTTTCTTTGTGAAATTTCACAAGCATGACAGAGAGCCATGAGATCTCACTTTGCTTTGAACAAAAAACTTTTCCTACAGCTCTAATTAAAAGGAAGTTTCAAACCTACAAATTAACAGTTTTAATATGCTGTTCCTGGTGATTAACTGCTTCATTTTACAGGCATTCACTGTTAACACTGCAACTGTTAATTTTAACGGCTTGATTTTTAAATTCCAAGAGGAGCAAAACTGGTTCAATATGATTCCTATAATTTACACTATTGGCCTAACAATCTTTATTTAGAAAATCTTCTTGAATAACATTATTCTCCTCTCAAGACTTTCATGTCTGTTAAATACAATAGACATTCTGAAGAAATCTCTCTTTTTTCCTGTTTTGGACTGTATCTCAAACTAGCTTTGCATGTGATTATGCCTCTGGAGACTGGGCGAGAAGAAAAGAATGTTAATGGCAATCTTTTCAAATCAAACATTTAAGGTTTTCTTTTTTAATTATAGTTTTAGATAAAAATTTTAAAAATTAAGCCACAATACAACCAATTTATAATATGGATATAAGAACATATGATAAATCTCCTGGAAAAGTTAAAGTAAATATGTAAGGCCAGATTTACAGAAGCTGACTCCCAACTTCTGGTTTTCGTGTTCATTTGTATCCTGAAAGGACTCAGAGTCCTGATTATCAAGGATGATATTAAATCCACAGATAATCCAAAAAATGCCTTTTAGCCTCTAGCTTTAAATCTTTACCTTAACAAATTCCTCTTCTAAGCTGCCAATAAGTAGCTAGAGTGACTTTTAAAATGCATCTCAGATTATCGTACCTTACATATTTATATTGGATGTTACTTTCATGTATTTCATGTATCCACACTCTCCCATTTTAATCTCTCCATCATTTTCCGCCTACTTCCACCCACTTTCTACAGGAAACTGATCTCATTAATTTTTGGTTTATCCTTTCTGTTTGTTTCTGTTCACCCTTTCTGTTCATTTTCTTTTAACACAAACCAGAAAACAGATATGTACATATTTACATATTTGATACCCTGTGATGTACATATGTGTATGTTTATATAATTATACATTTATTATTTAATACATATATACATTTTCTTATTTTTTTCTTACAGAAAATATAAAGTCTAAGTATTCTTTTGTCCTTTACATTGTGTCCTTAAGAATATATATCTTCCTGGCTGGTGTAGCTGAGTAGATTGAGCGTGAGCTGCAAACCAAAGGGTCACCAGTTTGATTCCCAGTCAGGGCACATGCCTGGGTTGCGGGCCAGGTCCCCAGTGGGGGACACATGAGGGGCAACCACACATTGATGTTTCTCTCCCTCTCTTTCTTCCTCCCTTCCCCTCTCTCTAAAAATAAATAAATAAAACCTTAAAAAAGAGAATATATACCTTGAAAACTACTCAATATTAATTCACAAATGCCTTACACTTTTATACACTGCACTGCATTTTATTACATGTTGAACTCAAGTTAATTCAAACGAAACCTTATGTATGGCTATTCAGTTTATTTTCCATATTTGCAATTAGACAATGCTATAATGAATGACCTTGTGCACCTATATATTTCCATAATGTTTGAAGTATATCTTTCCTATAAATTCAAAAAGAGGAAATGTAGGGTCGAAATAAATGTGTGAGAGTCTCTATCTCCCTACAACTACTTTAACATAAAATTCCTCAATTTTTAGTGATTTAATCAGGAATTTATTGTTATACACTTAAATTTTTGCCAGTTAGATCTCTGCTCCAATTTTGCTGAGCCTATTACTTTTATGTACCTCAGAATAATAATACTTTTTTCTGCTTGACCTCACATAGCTCTCAAACGAGCTGATAACCATAAAAAATGCATTTAAATTATCTTCATCTTAAAGATAAATCCTCAATAGATAAACAGAGGACTAGCCTTCCTAAATCACCCTCATCCCTAATTCAAAGTTTATATTTATACATTTACTACATTATCAGTCTCAGCTACTAGAAAAGTGTTTTATTTAGCACACTGATTGGTTTTCCCATTTGCCATTTCTTTCCATTTTACTAACCATTTTTGTGAAGTTGGCTATGCAGGTACTTCCTTATTCATGCTCTGTATTCCACATGGGAGGGCTTCACTTCCCTGCCCTCGACAAGCTAATAGTATGCCCCTTCATCATTTTGTCAAATTCTGGCCTGTTAAAAATAACAGAGAAACATAAGAGCAATGTTATAATACTTTGTTAAGATGGGTATAATTCTAATATTGAGAATGGCATTGTTTGTAGTCTGTCTAGAATCCAAAAATATCCTGAAATATTTATAAAAGATTCAACATAAAGCAGTTTCATTTTCCTGAAGATCTCAACATTGTCACTAGTTTGAATCCATAAAGGAGACTTTGCCAGCTTGCTTGTTTGTTTTCTTTTTCTTCCTATGGAATTAATTTCTATATATTTCAGGATAGTTGCTAGTTGTTCAATTAGTTGACCAACAATTATCAGTGATATTTTTAAAAGCAAATGCCTCAGATATTGTGTCGGCACTATTTTCACATAATAGTGTTGGCACACATCTGATTAACAAATTAGCATATTTATACAGGAGGCATATTTGTCAATAAAATGAATTCATATGCTAGTGTATGGGCTGATATAAATTTTTAATAAAAATATCATACACTATATTTTCATATTCAAAGCATCAACCACAAACTTTATTTTTTCTTATTTTCTTATGGCAACAACCCAGATCTATGCTGGAAGTGAACACTCAATAGGGAGGAAGTGAAGAGTCAGGGGAAAGTGAAGGGAACGTAACTGTAATATCTTTATAATGAGTAAGGTAATCTTATTTTTGACCCATTTAGACACAGAAAATTATGACTCTACATACCCTACTGAACTTATTAACTTCAAATGATATTTGGTTTCCCTTCTGGGAAAACTCAAAGGCATTCTTCCAATATTAGCTTCTTCAAAAACAATTGAAATGATTAAACCATCAAAAACAAAGAAAATATTACAGTAAGACTATACAACTTAAAAGCATGATGAACATAATGTTATTAAGATTTACTATTAGATATACAACAGTAGGCTTTAGATTAAAGGACATAATTTAGAGTTGCCTCATACTTTTCTTCCTGAGAAAATAGGTCAATATTCCTATTAGAGAGTAAGTACTCAAGGGTAGCGATTTGGTCTGTTTTGTTCACAATTTATCTCCTTTGCCTAGATCATTATCTAGAACATTGTAGTCACTCAATTAATAATTATTGATTTACTAAATTACTTACTAAATGAATAAAACACTGAGGTGAACAAATTCAGACAGGAAAAGTTAAGAACCATCTGATTTCACTCATGTGTGAGATATAAAACTGAAAGCAGCAATTGAGCAAACAGGAAAAACGAATAGAAATGCATAGACGCAGACAACAATATGGTGGTTACCAGGGCGGAGGGAGTGTAAGAGGATAGGTACGCAGAAAAGGGTCAACTATATGGTGACAGAAGATGATTTCATTTTGGGTTGTGGTCACACAATGTAATGTACTGATCAGGTATGTAAAAGTATATACTTGAAACCTAAAACCTATTATTAACCAATGTTATCTCAGTAAATTTAATTTAAAATGTAGTGAAAAATTTAATAGATTATAGGTAAAAGCATTGACAATTTTTACCAATTATTCCATAATTTGAACACCCAAGGACTGGAATTCTTATTGAGTTAAGGGTTTTTGCGTCTGTCCCCCGCCCCTTTCCAATGGAGGGTCAACATTACTTGATGGAATCTATACCTGGGATAGAAAGGCAAAAATAACTCCATCAAACCGAAAGTCTGGGTTGCAAAGTTTTCTTTTCAGCGCAGCTTTCCTACTCTGAATGGCCACATCTTAATTTTTTCTCTATGGAGCATAGTCTTCTCTCAATGGAGTAGGCATTCTCCAGTTAAAGAGCTAATCGCATGAGGAAGAATGACAGTCTCAGATATAGTGCAGCCCAGTGTAGGTCCCAGGACACACTGAAAACTAAATATGGAATACTGGTCATTGACACAGCGGTTTCAACCAGCACAGTTCATCGACTGTATAGAAATGAGTTCTCTTCTAGGAGAGCTTATTCCCTTAGCTCCTTGAGCCTCACCCAACCAAAGCTAGGGTTCCTGAAGTAATAACATAGAACTATTGGCATACACCATATCATTTCATGACTTAGGATCTTACTGGCAGATTCTGACAGTTCAGTGAAAGGCAAGAGACCTAGTGAAAACCCACTAATACTACTTTTGTCAAATATCTTTCTAGAATAGACTTATTTTCAATGAAAAAGAAACAGACAACACTTCTTTGAACAAATTGCACAATGTAATTGAAAGGAATATATATAGCCCTCATGAGACAAAAGAAAGACATCTATGGCCATACTACCCTGAATGCACCCAATCTCGTCTTATCTTTGAAGCTAAGCAGGGTTGGGCCTGGTTAGTACTTGGATGGGAGATAGAAGAAAGACTATCATATAAATAATATCGGGAATCACAAGTTAATTTGAACAGTATCAGATTTTCATCTCAAGGAAATGGATGACCACATAGACAATAGACCTGGAAGGTTAGATAATGAGCCAGCATACCCATATGTAAAAGAAGCTATGAGATTTAGACATATGGACATATTTTGCTTGCAAGTATGCATGTATGGAGTTGTTAGAAATCCTTTTCCTTATTCCTTGTATTTGGAAAATACTAGATTAAAAGGTATTTTTCCCCGCTCAAACCTCATTTATTGATAAATTTCTGTAGCAAACATTCTTTTGTCTTGGTTTTAAAAACAAACTATAGCCTGTACTTGGTAAAGTATCTGAGGGAAAGTAATTTAAAATTAAGTGTATAACACACCAGTGGGGGAATTCAATGGAGAGTATTACTATATATATCTATAGATAAAATATGATGAAACTAATAATTCTAAAACGTAAGTATCACTTTGGGAATGTAACATTTTTTGAGTCAGCTTCATAAATAATAAATCACAAATCCATAATTTTAATTCAGTGCCATTCAAATTGAGAGCTATTTGATTTGTAAGCATTTTAGGGCAAATGGGAATAAATGGCAAAGGTTTTAGGAAGTATAAAGTCTGTTGAAAACACATTTATTTTATATGATACAGGTGAACTGTTTTTAATGTGAAAAATTGTGAACGTGAATATAAAATTATAGGTGCTGTAATGTTTACCTATGAGCATCTGTTGCTCTATTTCTGTAATTTTCCAAATATTTTCTACATCATTTTATTTTTTATTGTATTTTTTCATTACCATTTATGCCTTTTTCCACCTCCACCCACCATCTTTTCCACCCCCACAACCACCACACTGTTTTTATTATCCAAATTCATCACTCTGACAAGATTTAAATACCTTTATTGATGTCCTTTCAAGTTTAAACAATATATGCTTTTAGAAAAACCTAGTCATTCTCAACAATATATATTTTTCAAAACAATATTCTTTTATCGCATTCTCAATACAAACTTTGTAACTACTATGCAGTCACTGAGACTCTTCACTATAAATACCCCCAAAATTTCACTTATGAGCAATCTTAATTACATAGATTATTATAATAAAGCAGTAGATTTTTATGAGAACTTGACCCAAAATGAAAGTAATTTAACTGTACTCATGCATTTGTTTCTATATAGCTACATATGAGGTCTGTCCAAAAAAAGTCCAGCCGTTGTTAATATAATGAGGATGGTTTGCATGGCATCGATGTAACCTGGCAGCCAAGGAGAGCGGACTGGAATGTGCATGCACGAACGATGACAACTCCACTGTACTAGTCGGTGGGGGCAGCAGATGCAGTTGAGTGAGTGCGTGTACTGTGTGGCTGTCACATTCAAAATGACTCAGTAGAGCAACGAATCTGCGTCAAATTTTGCTTTAAGCTTGAATATCTCCCCATGGAAACTATTTGGATGATTCACAAGGCGGCACCTATGGGCAGCTGGTGATTGACAGCTTCATCATGTCAATGTGCCTGCCCACTCATGTGTCTCATGCAGTTTTTTTGCAAAACCTTAAATCACCCAGGTGACTAAGCTACCTTACAGACAAGATTTGGCACCCTGAGACTTCTGGATTTCCCCAAACTAAAATCACCTTTGAAAGGAATAAGATTTCAGACCATTGGTGAGATTCAGGAAAACACGATGGGGCAGCTGATGGCATTTGGGAGAACTATGTGAGGTCCCAAAGTGCCTACTTTGAAGGGGACTGAGGAGTCATTGTCCTATTTATGATGATTCTTATATCTTCTTCAGTACATGTTTCTGTTTTTCATATTACATTGCTGGACAGACTAATGATTATATATATATATAAATGCATACACATTCTCTTTAGATACTCAAAAACGACTAAGACCTTCTGTTTAAACAACTTAATATATATATGACCACTTAGAAAATGATAAAATCACTTGAGTATTAATTCTTTTAGAAGGTTTTCAATTCAGTGACTACTGAGCACTCTTTTTGAACTGTGAAAGAAATCAATCAGAAAATATGAGTAAAAGTAATTGAAATTGTATGGCCAATAAAATATCAGATGGTTCATTCTATGAAGAAACTATGGCTATATTTTGTTTTGAGGGCTTTCTCTCTGTGACCATTTTTTCAGCACTCTTGGGAAGCAATACAAGTACCCTGTATTGAAAGTCAAGAAAGCTATGACTATGTAGGCCTGATTCAACATAACAGCTAAAATTAATTTTAGAGCCTTGTAAAATATTTTCCTAGCAAAAGAAGAGGACAGTAATTCACCAGTTAAATTCTTTTGGTGACAATAAAACTATTCCTTTCTATTTTCATGGTTCTTTTTTAAAAAAATATATTTATTGATTATGCTATTACAGTTGTCCCATTTTCCTCCCTTTATTTCCCTCCACCCGGCACACCCCCTCTCACATGCATTCCCCCCTTTAGTTCATGTCCATGGGTCATATATATAAGTTCTTTGGTTTCTAAATTTCCTATACTATTCTTAACCTCCCCCTGTCTATTTTCTGCCTACCATTCAGGCTACTTATTCTCTGTACCTTCCCACTCCCCTGTTGATAAGCCTCCATGTGATCTCCATTTCTGTGATTCTGTTCCTGTTCTAGTTGTTTGCTTAGTTTGTTTTTGGTTTTGTTTTAAGTGTGGTTGTTAATAACTGTGAGTTTGTTGCCATTTTACTGTTCATATTTTGATCTTCTTTTTCTTAGATAAGTCCCTTTAACATTTCATATAATAAGGGATTGGTGATGATGAACACCTTTAATCTGACCTTATCTGGGAAGCACTTTATCCGCCCTTCCATTCCAAATGATAGCTTTGCTGGAAAGAGTAATCTTGGATGTAGGTCCTTGCCTTTCATGATTTGATAAACTTCTTTCCAGAACCTTCTTGCCCTCAAGGTTTCTTTTGAGAAATCAGCTGACAGTCTTATGGACATTCCTTTGTAGGTAATTGTCTCCTTTTTTCTTGCTGCTTTTAAGATTCTCTCCTCACCTTTAATCTTGGGTAATGTAATTATGATGTGCCTTGGTGTGTTCCTCCTTGGGTCCAATTTCTTTGGGACTCTCTGAGATTCCTGAACATCCTGGAAGTCTATTTCCTTTGCCAGATTGGGGAAGTTCTCATTCGTTATATTTTCAAATAAGTTTTTAATTTCTTGCTCTTCCTCTTCTCCTTCTGGCACCCCTATGATTTGGATGGTGGAATATTTAAAGATGTCCTGGAGATTATTAAGCCTCTCCTCATTTTTTGAATTCTTGTTTCTTCATTCTGTTCTGGTTGAATGTTTCTTCCTTCTGGTCCACACCATTGATTTGAGTTCCTGTGTCCTTTCCTTCACTGTTGGTTCCCTGTACATTTTTTTTTATTTCACTTAGCATAGCCTTCATTTTTTCATCTAATTTGCAATCATATTCAACCAATTCTGTGAGCATCCTGATTACCAGTGTTTTGAACTGTGTATCTGATAGATTGGCTATCTCTTTGTCTCTTAGTTGTATTTTTTCTGGAACTTTGATCTGTTTTTTCATTTGGGCCATTTTTTTTTTTATCTCAGTGAGCCTGTTACATAGTAGGGGAAGAGCCCTAGGTGTTCACCAGGGCAGGGTAACCCATGTTGCTGCATTGTGATGCTGTATGTGGGGAAGGGGTCCAAGAGGGAACAATGCCACCTACTTGGCTCTCTGCCAGTTTTCAGTTACTTCTCCCAATACCCACAATCAAATTGAGCCCTTCTGGTGCTGATTCCTGAGTGGGTGGGTTTGTATAAATTCTAGGACCTTGTGGGTCTCTCCAAGGAACTCTCCTGTGAGGCTGGGAGTTTCTCCTGCTGCCACCTCAGTCCCCACAGGTGTTTTCAATCATAGGTTTGAGGCTTCATTTCTCCAAGCTGGAACTCTTGTGTTTTCACCATCTGTCTCACTCCCCAGTTGTTCCTCCTCGATCATCTGCATGCAAATGTGAGACCACCCAGTCCGCCAGCTGCTGCCTCACTGGGTCTGCCAGTGGCTGCCTTTCCCTGAGTCCTCTGTGCCTGGCTACCCATCTCTGCCCCTCCTACCAGTCTGGATGAATGTTTCTTCTTTAACTCCTTGGTTGTTGGACTTCCATACAGTTCAATTTTCTGCCAGTTCTGGTTGTTTTTAAATTTGTTATTGCCCTTCTTTTGTTTGTGTGAGGAGGCATAGTATGTCTACCTATGCCTCCATTTTGGCTGGAAGTCTTATTTTCATGGTTCTTAAAAATAATAACTACAAATCATTGAAATTCAATAAGTATTGAGTATATTACTCAATTGAGTATATTACTACTTATAGGTCATTATTCTTGGGACTGCTAATATGTTAATGAAGCAAACAGTTGAAAGATCCCATCCCTTGTGAAATGTTATATTTTCACAAAAGGAGGCAAGCAATTACATATACATAGCTGTTTATGAGATCTCAGCATACATTTATATATAGATATAGATAGATGAGTAGACATAGATGTGGATA
The DNA here is from genome assembly GCA_004026765.1 of Micronycteris hirsuta. NCBI lineage: Eukaryota > Metazoa > Chordata > Mammalia > Chiroptera > Phyllostomidae > Micronycteris > Micronycteris hirsuta. Next base: position 53,715 of record PVJI01004838.1, on the reverse strand, counting down.
TAGATAGAGATATATAGCATGATAAGTGAGATTGGGAATATCATCAGCTTGATGGTGCATTGAATTCATTTTTAAACACAGAAGTACATGTCAGCATCTTACCACACTGATAAATTCACTTATTTGTCCTAGTAGATTTTGGAAAGATTTGTTAGGATTTTGTATAAAGACAATGCTATTATATGAAAATGAAAGCAATTTTACTTCTACCTTCTAAATTCTTATACTTTTCATTTAATTTACTTGCTGCTATTACACTGGCTTGAAAATCCAATATAATTGCTGATTAGAAATGAGAAGTGTTAAGAGTAGGTATCCTAGCCTTGCTCATGTAAGAGATAAAAGTTCAATATTTCACCATTAAATAGGTGCTGATTCTTTGTTTTCTGAAGAGGAAATTCCCTTCTACATTTGAAAATAATCATGCCATTTTCTTAACTTTCTTACATCACTTTGATGAATCTATTATGCTGATTTTTCTATGTTAAACCAACCTTGCATTCCTAGGGTAATGTACTTGGTCATTATGTCTTATATTTTTATATGTTTCTGGGTTCCATTTGCTAATACACTGTTTACAATTTTTGTATCAATGTATAATACATGAGGGATGTTGGTCTCTTAAGTACTTATTTTGTAATATCTTTGCTAGAGTTTGGTGTCATGGCTGCATTGGTTTCATAAAAACAGTTTGGAAAAATACTTCCTCATTTTATATTTCTGTAAGAGCAGTTGTGAAATTGGTACTATTTCTTACACATTTGATAGAACTCACCAGTACAATCATATGGGCCTTGGAATATTCTTTATTGGAAGCTTTTATATTGAATTCAATGTTTAAAATAGATAAAGTAACATATTTCTACTGCTCTTTATTTCTCATTCCCTCTGGGGATTAGCCTTTAGTTAAGTTTCCAGAGTCTGCATCTGGGTTGTCTGAGAGAAAAAAATAAGGAAAAAGAAAAAAGAAAGAAAGAAAAATCATGTTAGTTATAGGGCATACTTTGTTTTAACCTTGACCTTGAATCTCTACTGCCCTTCAGCAACTGACAATGATTTCTTGGAGAACAAATTCTAAAATCCAAGGATATGTGTCTAATTAGTCCAGTAAGTCTTTACAAGTTTCATTCTAGGCTTTATAAAAATAAGTATTTTTAATCACTGAACTATCATAGTAATTTTTGTTATTCAGTACATAAAGAATAGTTTATATATTTGCCCTCTATAAAGAAATAACTCAAGTGAAAATCCAAAGGTAAGACAGGCCCTCATAGATATTTTAATATTTGTCCAAGATTTATCTTAAAAAACTCAGCATATTGAAAACAATGAACCAAGGAAAATAAGCAACCTAAATGGAGATTTAGGTCACAATAGCTGAGGAACTTCATTGAAAATAATCAAACAAAGCTGATCCACATCATGTGCTCTGTGCCTTGCCTCTTGGGTTTTACTCAAAGCTGGCAGTGCAATTTTTCTCTTCCAAGCTTGACCCACTTGTGCATGGTGCTGATAATTATTTCTGTCTAAAGTCAGTATTTTGAAAAGTCTCCCAACTTTTGCATAGTGCTGCATAAAACAGTCATTAAAAGAGGTAGAAGTTTAACTATAAACTTCTGGAAAATAAAATAACTCATGAAATATCTGTACTTAAAGTCTGCACTTAATGTCTGTGGCATCCATCAGTTGGAGTCTATGACCCTTTACTTTTCTAGGATTAGCTACTAAGTCAGGAAAAAGTTATATACTATATTGATTTTTCTTATAAAACTAGCAAAAAATTTTCTCATAGTGGGTCATTTATTATAGGGCATAAGAGCTGCTGCAAGAAGCAAAGTTGACTCTGGAAAACAAATAAGTAAAAGACAAAGAATCAAAACTTTCAAAACACAGGACTTAAACAACAATTGAAAGGTACTAAGTTTTCCAAAGGTCTATATATTAGTATTTAAAAAGTTACCTAGATAGCCTCTATAATCTTTTCAAATCAATACACCTCTTAATTTAACAAAATGATATAAATATTTAATAAGGCTAATTTGAAGCAATGCAAAATTATTTTGCCCATAATGTAATAATTCTAAACACCACATAAGATTATAGAGCTATAGCAATAAACTCTAGTGAGAAAAGACATAATGCCCATTAGTGAGGTACTGGCATATTAACATTGATCATTGGTTATTGGCCAAAAAATTCAACAATTTTATTAATTATTTTCTCTGTTATTAAGAAAAACTATGCTAAATATTTTTAAATATTCTAGATTAGGACAGTGTCATTAACTCAAAAGTTATCCACATGATTATTGCTAAGAAAAAATTATATTATGAATATTAAGATATTTTAAACAAATACCTTGAAAAATAGAAATGAAGGTTATAAATTATTTAATAGTAGATAGATGAATTAAAATGAATTCAATGAAAGAAAAAATGAAATATGGTTATTAAGAGTTATGTCTTTGACTCATAGAAAGTGTAAATGCTGACTAGTGTTTTTATCATTCAGAGAAGATATTCCCCAACAAGAGTCATAAATATATGTGAATGAATATTATATTGTTCATTATTCCATGAGATTATATTTTGGGGAAAATAATTATACATAGATATAGATACAGACATAGACATATATGCAGGTTATATTTAAAAAATCAAGAATCTAATTTCAAAATGTTAAGGTATGCCCCAAACCAATAAACATCTTTATCTAGGCTACAAAAGCTGTTTGAAATATTTTCTAATATAGTTCCTAATAAATTATTATCTAAATAGTAGTTATAATATTTAATAGTTTAGCAGTGTCTCTAAAACTATTAAGAAACCCATAATTTCTATCACATACATATTATTGCCTATCATAATAGATGACTGTTTTCTCAAATTAGTAAAAGTTATAAAATTAGATCTAGGCAAAATGGTACATTTGTGACATATTTGCAAATAAAAAGTTATTCTGATATCTAGGAGACTTCTGGCCAAGATGGAGGTGTAGGTAGATATACTGTGCTTCCTCACACAACCAAAAGAAGGACAACAACAAATTTAAAAAGAAAAACAACCAGAACTGCCAGAAAATCAAAATGTATGGAGGTCTGACAACCAAGGAGTTAAAGAAGAAACATTCACCCAGACTGGTATGAGGGGTGGAGACTGGCTGCCAGGGCAGAAAAGACTCACAGCAAGGTAGTGGCTGGAGGACTGGGTAGGTGAAGCGGTGGCTGGAAGACCAGGTAGTCCCACATTTGCATGAGGATAAACCAGGAGGAACAACTGGGGAGTGAGACAGACTGCACAACCCGGGGCTCCAGCATGGGGCAATAAAACCTCAAAACCTCTGATTGAAAAAGCCTGTGGGGATTGAGGCAGCAGCGGGAGAAATTCCCAGCCTCACAGGAGAGTTCACTGGAGAGATCCACTGGGTCCTAGAACGTACACAAACCCACCCAGTGGGAATCAGCACCAGAAGGGCCCAACGTGATAGCAGGTAGTGGAGGAAGTGACTGAAAGCCAAGCCGGCTGAGAGGCAAGCAAGCAACATTGTTCCTTCTCCGACCCCTCAAGGCAAGGACATCCAAGATTACTCTGTCCAACAAAGCTATCATTTGGAATGCAAGGGCAGATGAAGTGCTTACCATAGAAGGTAAAGTTAAAGGAGTTCATCATCACCGAGCCCTTATTATATGAAATGTTAAAAGAATTTATCTAAGAAAAAGAAGAAGATAAAAAATATGAACAGTGAAATGACAACAAACAACTATCAACAACTGAACTAAAAAAACAAACTAAGCAAACAACCAGAACAGAAACAGAATCACAGAAATAGAGATTACATGGGGGGTTAGCAGCAGAGGGGTGGGGGAGGAATAGGGGGAAAGGTGCAGGGAATAAGTGGCATACATGGTAGGTACAAAATAGACAGGGAGGAGGTTAAGTATAGCATAGGAAATGGGGAAGCCAAAGAACGTATATGTAAGACCCATGGACATGAACTAAGGGATGGGAATGTAGGTGGGAGGGGTATGCAGGGTGGAGGGAGAAAATGGACAACTGTAATAGCATAATCAATAAAATATATTTTAAAAATATACAGTGAGATATTACTACACACTCTCCAGAATGACTATAATGTAAAAGAGAAACCATACCAAATCTTGGTGAGGATGTGAACAATTGGAACTCTCAAATAATGCTGGTGGTTATAACCACTTAGAAAAATGGTTTTTGAATTATCTACTAAAGCTGAATATACACTCACCATCTGATTCAGCAATTCCACTCCTAGATACATACCTGACATAAATTCTCATATATGTTTAGTAAAATGTGTACAATAATGTTTGTAGCAGTACCATTAAAAATAGACCAAAACTAGAAACCCAAATATTAATCAAAGTAAAATAAATAGGTAAATTGTGGTATATTGATACCATATGCCTACTGTGTAATTAAAGTTCATTTATACGAAGTTCAGGAAGTAGTAAGCTCATCTACGGAGTCAGAAGTCAGCACAGAGAGGATCTGAGTGGCAGGGAGGGAGGACTGTAGCTGGAAGGGAGCACAAAGGGGGCTTCTGGGGCTACTGGTAACATCGTGTCTCCTGCCGTGGGTGCTGGTTACATAGACATGTCACCCTGTCAAGATTCACCAAGTTGTCCAATTTGGGAATCTATCTTACACTTCAACAAAACATTTAGGAAAAAATAAAAACATAAATAATTATTTTGAATTCTCAATTTTATAAACACATTATAATATAAACTACATATGAGTAAAATTAGCAATAAATCAAATTATAGTGAACCACGACCAAAAGTATTTTATTAAAATTTTAAAAAATATTTTTATTAAGAAATATAATATAATTCGGATATCTACCCTTCATAAGAGAAATAATGCCAATCTTTATAAAGACTGAACAAACTTCTTGATTGAAATAAAAATAGAAAAACCCTAATGACATAAAATGTATCAAACCAGAAACAGGAACATCTTAAACAATATAAATAATATCCTTAAAAATATCCAACTTAGTATTTGGTAATAAATCAATAGAGATTTTCCCACTGAAGCTATGATCTAGAAAACATTAAACGCATCTCTTGACTACTATGGAAGAAATGATAAAAACAGGGTTTTGTATTATAGGAATAAATATAATATTATCTATACACATATAATATAATTGCTTATAGAAAACTCATGAGAATCAACTGAAAACAATTTAGAGGTAATGAAAGAAGTAAGATACAAATACAAAGAGGTAACCATAGCAAAAACAGAAATGCTGAAAAAATTATATAGAGATATTAATTTATGTAACTACAATAAGTGCAGAAAAGATGACTGTTGTAAGTATAGGTATATAGATCATTACAATAGGAAAGCATGTCTGCCCCAAATGCTTGGTATATTGCAATATAGTAAATATTAAAGATAGCATTTCAAGTAAGTGAATAATTCTGGACTTTATCAATAGTTGAAAAAATGAATTATTACATGAAACAAAGTGATGCTCTTATTCATACCATGTAATGCATTTTCTGGATTTACCAGTTATTTTTTAAATGTTGCAGTGCAAAAAATGTATTCATAAAATAAATCGATGAACTATAGTTTTTATTCATTTAATATCAAAGTAGTTAACTTTCAGAACAAAAAAATGAAACCATAAATAAAATATTTTCTTAGATTTAAATATACAACTTTAAAACTGTGTCCAAAATAGTAAAATCAATTAGATGAGACTGAAAAATGAGTATTTTTTCACATGATTTTGAATGCCAAGGCTACATTTTCTAGTTTGCAATATAAATTTAATAAACATTAAAATGTTAGCATCGTTCACCTATCAAGTTGCACAAATAAAAATCAAGAAAAAATAATGTTTTAAAGGTATGTGAACTCAGTATTCTGTTTTATCAGAGACTATGTTCATTAATTAATTGTTTTATCAGAGGCTATGTTTGTTAATTTATACAGTTATCTTATAAACTGCTCTCATAAATTCTACCTCTAAAATAGTAATATCTTCAGTTTAGATGAAAGGAAACTGTGTTTGGTAGAGTTTAAATGATCTGCTCATGATGATACAAAAAAATGCTGAGCAATAGTGGGGTCCACACTTAACTCCAAAGCCATTACTTTTTCACATGAGGAGGAACCCTCCCAGAAACCCGGAATTTATTTATAAAAAGTTGTGTATTTATTCTTACACGTGTCAACTTGAGTCACCTTCAGAGTACTCTCCATTTGGTGCAGTGCACCTATCGAGATGTTGTTTTCCACTGCTCAAAACAGTGTTTGAACTCATCAATTTTGATGCTTTTGAATGCTTCTGTCATTTTTTGTTTCACGTTTTACACAACAGCAAGATATTTCCCTTCAAGGACTTTTTTCATCTGGAGAAACCAAAAAAAATCACTTGGGAATGAAATTGGATAAATAGGGAGGCGGGGGACCTGGGGGTCATGCTGTTTTTGGTCAAAAACTGCTGAACACTCAGCATGGTGTGGGCAGAAGAGCTGGTAAATTACACATCGTGAAGTGGACAAACAAATCCATTGCAAGAGTCTTTAAAAAAATCACTGAGGCCGAATATAGCCTCTCACAACAATGCCAGCTGATACACTGATACTGAAGGGTTCCTAGAACACTCAACTTGCAGAGGAAGCCTCTACTACAAGGGGCCTGCCCTCCAGAAGATAATTCCACTTTTTGGCGTGCCTCCTCATATGTTTCCCCCAGTCCCAATATTGGTTCTCCTAGTGAAAGCACAAAAGAGAAAATGATAAAGTGGTAGGGGTTTCTGATTTGAACTGCAAACTATAAACCCTTCCACTTTTCCTTTATTCTAAAATCCTATTTAGAACAGTTAAAATAACAAAGTAACAGAGCAAATTCATAATGTGGAAAAGTCATGAAAGATAACATGAGCTGATCAGAACTTTCTGAGAAAGTTCTGGAACAAATAATGGTTGATTAGATTTACTCAGAATCTTATGGAATGGACAGTTGTCCAACATGAAAGAAATAGGAGTAGGGAATAAATAAAACAAGGTAAAATAGTGAGTCTTTTCAGAAGAAAAATGGGACAGCCTTAGATAATTGTAGTAGGGGATGGGAGAGGTAACAGGGTTATATAGAGTCATCAATTTAAGGAATTAAAAGACAATTCATCTAAATTAATTAACTCAGTGTACCCAGTTGTTAAAATATCCATCACAGCTTTTCAGTGAAAGAGGAAATCCTGACCTGATCACTTTCGGAGGCTGTGTGGAAGCAGAGAAGTTCTAGGCCCAGAGTTAAATATGAGCCCCCACAAAGATAGAGAGCTATTTTACTCCCCAAACCAGCTAATCTGACAAAATGAAGACTATCCATTGGTTGCATATTATGTACCTGTTCTCCAACTTAGCAACTTCAAGAATGGAGACCAGGCTCCCTGTAACAGATGTAACCCCGGGGAATTTCATGAGTTTGGTGAATATGCTCAAACTATAGTACTGATCAAAGTAGAGCTTTACTTTGAAGTGTAGCGACACAGTAAAGAATCACCAAGTAGCTGAGGATATCGGGATCAAGAAAGGGAGAGAGAACCAAATACAAAAAATAAAAAAATTAATATACATAATTAGGGTGTATATGAAAGAAATGAAAGGTAAATACATGTGATCCAAATCTACTGAAATTATTGAGAAGTCGTCATATCCACAAAATAAAGATTTATACACAGATAAAAAATAAAAATAAAACTGAAATATTAAAGAACTAATGAATAAAAATTTAAGAGCAAAAAGGTAATAAACAAATCTTGAATAGGTTGACTATTAGGGTAAACATAGTTGAAGACAATCTTTGATTCAACATAAGGAGTTAATAGAGTATCTCATAATGTACTGTGAAAAGACATAGAGATAAGAACATTATGGTAGTACTAGAAATTGGACAATCTGTCTAACAAGAATTGTAGAGAAAGTTAAGTAAAGGAAATGGAGAAAAGGAATGTAAAAGAAATAGTTTTCCTGAGCTGAATAAACCTCAGTCCTGGGTGTTGGTGGCATTAATGAAGGAGACCTACGGACTAATGCAGAATCTAAGAATTACAAAATTAAAAACTTCATAATAGCTTCCTACAAAGAAAGTAGACAAAACAAAGGTGATTATTGTCAAAGGGATTAGAATTAAACTGCAGATTTATATTTCCTAACTCAGGATGTTTGCAAACATGGACAAATATTTTTAAGTTCCAAAAGAAAACTGCCAAAACAGAACTTTATATACTTCAGATATGTCATTCATTTTTTTTACTGTTCAGAAATTTTTACTAAATCAAGAAGTTTATAATCCAAATATCATTTCCTTGCTTAATGATCAATTCTATTATTTAAAACAGAAGAGACTTTCTGAGCTATTTCACAGTAAACAATTACAAAATTAAAGGAAAGAATGGTTTAAATTTTTGTACTTTGATGAAAATTCTTTTTCCTGGGGTCTATAAAACATTAATTTGTCAAACATATCATTCACTTTTGAGGAATAATTAATATTTTCCAACTTACAGGATAGCCAGAAAGTCTCTGAGAAACATTTAATGATTTTCTCCAACAAATGAAAAAAAATGAGGTCAAGAACTATCAAACTAAAAAAATATGAAAAAAGGGTTGAGCAAAGAAGCCAGAAAAATTTAGAGTTGAATATATGTAATAATTAAAAGCATTACTGTAAACCTTAAAACAATCAATAAAATTTATATCTATAAAAGTAGAAACATATTGAAAATATAATACAAGCGAGAAATTAAAAATCCAGATTTCAACAAAATATGGGATATTGGAAGGAAATGGAGAAAGTGACAGCTTGCAAAATATATTTATATTTGGAAGGAAATGTTATAGTTGCTGATTAATTCTTCATGTTGATAGAGAAATATGTTTAAATATTAGACAATATTTAATATAAATGATACGTCAATAATGGTGGAGTCACCATATTAGCACTGGATCACCTACTTCAAAACTATCTTTTATATGGAAACAAAAACAAAACTCTTTTTCTGTACTTATTGCTCTATGCAGCAGAACCTAATTTTGACTGATAAGTTTTCTCTTTTGGTGAAAAAAATAAGGAATAAGGTGATCATTGTTTTTACCATTTTTATATCATTTGAGCTTTTAGATTAAAACTTCTATTTATTTTTACAACTACCTTTAGATGTAATTATAGGTCATTTTTCCCCTCCTGATTGTTTTTTATATTCCATTTCCTATTAGATATATTTTTCCTGATAAAACGCATCTTTTAGCAATATTTAAATTTCTGTTGTCTTTGCAGTTCTGAAAAAGGTCTGTATTTCCTACCTTGCTAAATTAGTCTTAACAACAGTCTAGTTAACATTATGTCTACCAATATGCAAAATTTTATGTTAAATTTATTTTAGAACAGTATTTTGAAAGTGTTGTCTTACATTCAGTGTAATGAATAGGAAAGTTAGTCAATATGATTTCTGTTATTTGAATAGTCTTTTACATCTAATTAAGAAGGTTTTATAATTTCTTTCTCTCTTATTTTACGGTCCTAAAATTTTGCTTAGATATTTCAAGAGTGTTTTTTTTTCTTATTTATTCTTCGAGGGACTTGTACCCTTTCCTTTTAAGGATCATGCCTTTTGAACAATATATTAATATTTTATTAGATATTTCTTTTTTATAAGAACATTTAAGTTCTATTCTCAGGAAATTTCAATGATAGAAAACAGTGTTATCATTTATAATTGATAACAGTAAACCATATAGTCTTGTCTTTTCTAATGAGATTTGGGTGTGTGGGAAGTGGGGAGGAAGTGGCCCATTGGCCAAATCTTTCTTTTTGAGCTGGAAGTGGATCATCTAAATATTCAATAAGTAGATAGGTTTGGAGAAGCCTCCACCGGTAAATGTTTCAGCTTGACCTTTGTCCTGAGGTAACTTGAGCAGATATGGCAAAGAGGAACAATTGATACAAATAAAACAATTTTCAAAAGAAATAACTTCCTTAAAATAAAGTGAAATTTCAAGTGCTAGAAAGAAAAATCAAAATCAAAACCAATTCAGAAAGTAAAAGCTAGCAATTCCAGTGGCCCTTAGGGGTTTGGATTTATGCATAGACCGCAGGATCTGGGGGATGAAGTTTTGTGCCCTGGATACCTAGAAAACAAAGGACATAGAAGAGAGCCCCTATCATGAACTTGAAGCTCTATGGAGTCAAAGGGCCAGTGAATGTGAGCTAGAAATCTTTCTTCTCTTTCTTGGGAATTAACAAAAATGCTTGTGTCTTAGGGCCACAAAAGTCACGTGACAGGAGAACCAGCAATTTGTAGAAGCAATCAGAAGGTTAAAAAGTAAAATATAAATGAATTCAGGGTCATTGACTCCAGAGTCAAGGTAATCAAAGGACATTTTCTGTAAAGACACTATTAATTCCAGGGCAACAGCCACTTATATTAGAAGAAAAATAAAGGTATCTTCGCACTATAATGTTATAGTTTACATGGGACAATCAATCAACAGAAGAAAGTTCATCGAATACAACAAACAAAAAATACATATCTCAGGAATAGAACATCAGAAAGTTCTAAATAAATATGTAAAGACAAAGTGATCACTAGTAGCTAATGGTCTAAACCTAGTTATGTCATAGTGTTTGGTGTTCAATATTCACAAATCTTCCCCTATGACAAAATTAAGTTTAGTTTTGATCTATCTAGAGCATGGGAGAACCTACCCATGTAATTATTATTTTAATGTAATGTAAAAAATGTAAAAAATTAATGTAAAGGAGTGGTTCAAAATTTTGAAATAAAAATCCTTAGGCAAAGTGAAAGAGAAAACTGACTTCTGGGCAAGATGGAGGCATACGTAGATGTACTTTACTTCTTCACACAACCAAAAGAAGGGCACCAACAAATGTAAAAACAAACAAACAAAAAAACCCCAAGAACTCCAGAAAACCAAACTGCGTGGAAGTCTGACAACCAAGGAGATAAAAAGAAACATTCATCCAGACTGGTAGGATGGGTGGAAACCAGCAGCAGGGCAGAGACAATGCATAGCAAGGAAGCAGACTGGGTAGGCGAGACATGCTGGGTGTGGCAGCTGGCAGACCTGGAAGTCCCATATTCACATGCAGATAATTGGGGAAGAGAAACTGGGGAGCAAGACAGACCATGCAAACCAGGGTTTCAGTGAGGGAAACTAAAGCCTCAAAACCTCTGGCTGTAAAAACCTGTGGGGATTGCAGCACTTGGAGAAACTCCCAGCCTCACAGGAGAGTTTGTTGGAGAGATCCAGGGGGTCCTAGAATGTACACATACCCACCCAACGGGGAGTGAGCACCAAAGAGTCCAATTTGCTTGTGGGTAGCAGGGGAGATGACTGAACGCAGGGCGAGAGCCAAGCAAATGGTATTACTCCCTCTCTGACCCCTCCCCCACATACAGTGCCACAACACAGCAACATTGGTTGCCCTGCCCTGTTGCATACCTAAGGCTCCACCCCTTACGACAAACAGGAGTGTCCAAAGAAATAAGGCCTGAATGAAAGAACAGATAAAAACTTCAGGAAAAAAAAAACAAAAAACTAAGTGATGAGATAGACAAACTATCAGATACAAAGTACAAAACACTGGTAATCAGGATGCTCACAGAAATTACTGAGTACAGACACAAAATAGAGGAAGAAGTGAAGGCTATGCAAAGTGAAATAAAGAAAAATATATAGGGAATCAATGAAGGAAAATAAATTGGGACTCAAATCAATGATTTGGAACAGAGGAAGAAATAAACATTCAAACAGAACGGAATGAAGAAACAAGAATTCAGAAAAACGAGGAGAGGCTGAGGAACCTGTGGGACAACTTTAAATGTTCCAACATCTGAATCATAGGGATGCCAGAAGGAGAAGAGGAAGAGCAAGAAATGGAAAACTTATTTGAAAAAAATAATAAAGAAGAACTTCCCCAATCTGGTGAAGGAAATAGACTTTGAGGAAGTCCAGAAAGCTCAGAGAATCCCAAAGAAGTTGAACCCAAGGAGGAACACACCAAAACACATCATAATTACATTCCCCAATATTGTAGATAAGGAGAGAATCTTAAAAGCAGCAAAGGAAAAGGAGACAGTTACCTACAAAGGAGTTCCCATAAGAATATCAGCTCATTTCTCAAAGAAACCTTGAAGGCAAGAAGGGGCTGGAAAGAAGTATTCCAAATCATGAAAGGGAAGGACCAACATCCAAGATTACTCTATCCAGCAAAGCTATCATTTGAAATGGAAGGGCAGATAAGTGCTTCTCATAGAAGGTAAAGTCAAAGGAGTTCATCATCACCAAGCCCTTATTATATGAAATGTTAAAGGGAATTATCTGAGAAAAAGAAGATGATCAAAAATATTAACAGTAAAATGACAGCAAATTCATAACTATCAGCAATTGAACCTAAAAACAAACAAACTAAGCAAACAACTATAACAGGAACAGAATCACTGAAATGGAGGGTTATCAGTGGGGAGGGGGTGTGGGGAGAAATGGGGGGAAGTATAGGGGATAAGAAGCATAAATGGTAGGTACAAAATATAGAGAGGGAGTTTAAGAATAGTATAGGTAATGGAGAAGCCAAAGAACTTATATGTATGACCCATGAACATGAACTAAGGGGGTGTGGATGCTAGAAAGGGGGTTCAGGGTGCAGGGAGTTAAAGGGAAGAAAAAATGGGACAACTGTAATACCATAATCAATAAAACGTACTTGAAAAATACAGCCTGCAAACCAACGCATTGCTGGTTTGATTCCCAGTGAGGGAATATGCCTGGGTTGTGGGTCAGGTACCCAGAAACAATCTCACATTATGTTCCTCTCCCTCTCTTTCTCCCTCCCTTCCCCTTTCTAAATAAATAAATAAAATCTTTAAAGAAATAAAAAAGGAAAATAAAACAGAAAGCTACACAAAAATTAGTTGCAAAGAGGTCCAAATAATTTTTTCCTGAAAATGTTAACACAGTATAGCCTCTGTTTTTAAGTTATTGGCTGACAATGCCCCTTAAAATTATTTTTAATCTTTGTTTTATTTAGAATTATATAAATCTTTCTTTATGCAAATATTATTTTTCATCACCAGACTCACCAAAAACTTAACTTTTTTGTAAATTTTGAGACAATATTTACTTTTCTTGATTATTTTGTTATTTTTGTTCCTTATCACATTGGTTTTACCATTGTATTTATTATTGATTTCTTCCTTGTGCCTTTAGATGTGTCCATTTTTTTCTTACTAACTTCTTAATTTGAATTGCTTAGATCACTTTCCCCAATACCTCTTATTTTTTGATAAATGACCATAACATCATGCCTAAGTAAATATTTATATATGCACTACAATATTTTCCATAGTGCTTAACTGTCGCAAATTCTGGCCAGCAGGATTTGTATACTATGGCAGGCGCATGAATAAATTCACATGGAATACTCTGGACTAGAAAATCCGAGACCACATGACCCCTCCCTTACCATATGGGAGAGACCTTGAGCTCTGCCCCAATAGGCTTTTATTGTCATTTCTTGGGCACATTACATCAGAATGGTCGTCATTAACTATGCATAGATTGTAGATTTACATTAGGTGGCAGATGGGCCGTGCATCAAAAGGATAGGTATGCAAATGGAAAGACAACAGTGTTTGGGTGGAACTTGAAAGGAATAACAATACAGGTCTAAGGAAGCTAGGCATGCATTAGCATAAGTTCTTTTGATTCGAGGAGGGAGAGGTTTTAGCATGAGCAAGTTTTAAATCTTAGAAAAAGACTATCCTGATTCCCCACAGGAAATCCTGCTGTCACACACGTGGGTCCTGCTTGCCGTCCTACGTTCCACTGGAGCCTTTCTCTCTTAGACATGAAACATTAGGGCTACATTTCCAATGGTGAGAAGCATGAATTCCCTTTACTTAATTTTCTTTTTTTTAAGTTTTTATTTATTTATTTATTTTATTTATTTATTTTTAGAGAGAGGGGAAGGGAGGGATAAAGAGGGAGAGAAACATCAGTGTGTGGTTGCCTTTCATGTGGCCCCCATTGGGGACCTGGCCCGCAACCCAGGCATGTGCCTGGACTGGGAGTTGAACTAGTGACCCCTTGGTTCACAGCCAATGCTCAATCCACTGAGCTACACCAGCTAGGGCCATAGTGCCTAATTTTCATTCAAGGTTATATATTTTGAAATTTGTCTTTTGATTTTCTCTGTAAATCACTTTTCATCTAGTAGAATAATTACTGTTGATTCTAGAAATTAATATCTTTTTAAGCTATGTTTCTATTACTGATTTCTAATTTTATTCTAATAGAGTCATAGACCTTAGACTACATAAAGTTTGTTAGGTTTTTCTATTTTTAAATCTGATGTAATAATTAATATGTAAATTAAGTGTGTGATTTATAAATGTCGATGGTAAACAAATAACCAAAAAGCCAAAATGCAAATTAGACTAAAGGAGTCATGTTCATTGCTGTTGTCTAGCTCCCATATCAGCAAGGACTTTGTTATTGACACTGGAGAGACAGGGGAGGGGGGGAGAAGAAGAAGAAGGAGAATAATAATAATATTTATTATTATTAGGAAGAGGAGGGGGGCAGAAGTGAGAGGAGGAGGAGGATGAAAAGGACCAAAGTTTTGCCACCCTAAAACTGCCTTTTGGGGTATTGATTTTAAGCTGCTGATTAAGAAACAAAAGATTGAGAAAGAATCTTTGACCCTTCCCCCTTTCCTGTCTTTGAGACTTTTATGGAAACACCTGCTCCAGGAAGGAAATAACATAGTCGCCTCAGTGTGGCATATAATAAGGCTCCAAGCAGGAGCCTGTTAACCAGATCACCACCCATGTCCCATTGTTTCTAGACTGTCTAGCAAGAATTGCCTGCCATGTATAATCCATTCTTCCTCAGCTATGTGTAATTGCTATTTCTTTTAAAATCTCAGACTTCTGCTACTCCTTTCTCCTTTGTCCATATGGCATATAAACCTCAACTGCTCAACACATTTTGGGTCTTTTTTATTTGGCACCTCCAGATGTGCATTCGTATAATAAATTTTGTACATTTCTTCCTGTTGATATGTCTCTGGTAATTTGATTATTAGCCCAGCTAGAAAAACTTAAAAGGTGGGAAGAAAAGTATATTTTTTAGACCACACAAGGAAGAGGAGGAGGAAGAGAAGAAAAAGACAAATTATTTCTGTCTTATTTAAGCTACTGTACTTTGGAGTTTCTTTTACACATTGTAATATGAATGCTAAGCAACTGCATTGATATTATTGGGAAACTTCCTTGTGTGTTCTTGCCTGATCATTTCAAATGCCTCTCTCTTGAAATTTTCATTTATTATTTTCATGTTTTTAAACTGTGAACTGTATTTTTGTGTGAGTGAGCACCTGATAAATCTATGAAATTGAGTGAAAGAAGAAATGTTAAATTCTTAATTTTAATATATTTAAGTAGAAAACTTCATTATCCCTTTGATAAGTACAAAGTGTGCTGTTTATTTGACCCATGACTGTCTCTCATTACTCTGTGCTGGTGATTTTGGTCAGCCTGCAGCTACTGACAGAAAGGACTGAAGTATCAGCATATGAAGTCCAGGAGAAAGAGTCAGTTTTAATTGTAAGAATTGCTAATAAGTAAGGACTGTATTTATGTCACCATTAGTAAATACATATACTTTTATAAGGAATATAAAATTACCTTTCTCTTGCTTTGAAAAAATAAAAAGAAAAGTGGTGAGGTGGCCCTACCTTGGGTTCTCTGACCTGTCACATACAATCTCTGACTCATCAATTCAGTGAGGCTCCCATTCTCTGCATTACACTGTGGTAATCATAAGGCCCATTTGTTTCTTTCACTTTTCCTGCATTGTTTAATTGTCAGATTATTGGAATTAGTTTGTGTGTGTATTTTAATTGTTTCATACGTTTTGTAGTTTAGGTGCTTCATATTCTAGTTGTTTCATATATTTCTAATTATTTAAGACCAGAAAGTAACTTTCCCTGCTATTCCATCTTGGAAAACAGAATCTAAGAATCTTCATTATATTATATATCTTTTCCTCACTGATTTATAGAATATCTTTTACATAGTCTGTATAGCAGGACATCATACATATGTATTAAATGTATTTTTTCATCTCTGGTTTGTCTTTTCACTTTTTCAATAAATTTAATGGATTTTTTATGTGTCTTGTTTAAGAATCTTTTATTAACCAATGATCATGAAGGCCTTCTCCTATGTTTTCTTTTAGATGTTTCATCACTTTATGTCTATGATTTATTGCAAATAAATTTTTGTGTATTGTGTGAAGTATGTTTTTCCAAGTAGATATGCAACTAAATCTAACATCACTTATTGAGAAGATCACGCCTATCCTCTTAATTGCAGTAGCATCTTCGCCACGACACATGTGACTGAATAGGTGATACTGAATTCTCTCCCAGAAGGTACACTACCGTGCTTCAGTATTTAATCTGATAATGTGAGACCTCTGACTTTGTTCTTGTTTTGAAAAACTTTGTTACCTATCCGAGATTTCTTAACTTCCAAATTGATGTTAGAATCAATTTGTCAATTTATGTGCACATACATGTACATACACATATACTTGTAATCAAACTATAGGTAAATTTATAGAGATTGTCATTTGAACAATATTAAGTCCCCTAATACACAAAACTTATATTTTCCTACTTATTTCTTCTTTAAATTTAGATTAGCAACATTTTTTGAACTACTTGTTCTATCCCTTGCATTTCTACAAACTGGTAGTTTTATCTAAAAGCTTGATTATATTCAAGTTAAATTTTACTACCTTAATTTTAAGGACAATTATTATAAAAATTACAGATAACGTACACTTGCTATGATCCATTAAACATGGGGATACAAAAGGTTTTGCAGGAACACTCAGCCTTGCTGCAGGAAAAAATCTATTATAATATGCAAATCTCTGATGTCCTTTCTCATACCAATTTATTTTCAGATGGTCATCTACATTGTCCTTCTTTTTTCTTTACAAAATAACATCAAGGTAATCATATCACTATTGAATTTGCTTTTGTTGCTGAAAAATAAATCAAGTATTTCTGCAAGTTGAGAGATTGGAGCTAAGGCATTTTTGCTTGTATAGCTGCAAAATTCTATTCATAAGGGAATTGGACAATATAATCAAACATTTTCTTACTGATAGACATTATGCTTATATCCAGTAAAACTGAGGACCTTATGACTTTTACTGCATTTAGTTTCAAATTCTAGCTCCAGAAATAAATCATTTCTATCTCTCTCTCTATAATGAGGAAGGACTAAAAAAAAACTCCAAAAATTTATTTATGCAAAATTGAGTATTTATTCTGACATGTTGAAATTTCAGTCAGCATTTGATGTAATACACCTATAGAGATGTGTTTTCCACTGCTCATAACAGTTTTTGAACTCATCCATTTTGATGCCTTTTGGTGCTTCTGCCATTTTTCGTTATTTGTTTCACATCTTCCATATCCACAAAATGTTTCCCATTGAAGACTTTTCTCACCCAGGGAAATAAACAAAAAAAAGTTGCTTGGGGTGAGATCGGGTGAATAAGAAGGGTGGGGCTTGGCTGTCATTCTGTTTTTGGTCTAAAAAGCTGAACACTCGGCAAAGTGTGGGCAGATATACTTGTGAATCGCCCAACGTAAAATGGACAAACGTGTTGAAAGAGTCATGAAAAAATTTGACTGAAGCTGAAGTCAACCTTTCACAACATCACAATGATGCCGGTTGGTACACTGATATGGATGAGTTCTTAGGACACTCCCCTAGATGGGGAAGTCTGTCTTACAAGCACCAGCTCTCCAAAAGATAATTCAGGTTTTTGGGGGATTTTTTTTTCTGGTTACCCACATGCATTATCCACTTTTATAGCAATGATCTTTATCTATTCTTATCTGTGAGGCTCTTTATTTCTCCTTCAGTTTCAAATAATAGCCTTCCTGGATAGTGTTGATTGTAGGTTCTTTGCTTTTCAACACATTGAATGTTTCTTGCCATTCCACTCTGGCCTGAAATATTTCTGTTTAGAACTCAGCTGAAATCAGTTCCAGTCTTATGGAAGCTCCCTTGTATGTAACCTACTATCTTTTCCTTGCTTTTTTTTTTAAGATTTTCTGTTTTTAATCTTTGCCATTTTAATTACGATGTGCCTTAGTGTAGGCCTTTTTGAGTCCATCTTGTTTGGGATTCTGTGCTTCCTGGATTTGTATGTCTATTTTCTTTATCAGTTAGAGAAGTGTTCAGTAATTATTTCTTCAAATAGGTCTTCAATCCCTTGCTCTCCCACTTCTCCTTCTGGTACCCCTATGATGCAGATGTTGTAGACTTGATATTGTCACAAAGGTCCATCAAGCTCTCCACATTTAAAAAACCTTTATATTTCTTTTTTGTACTTTGATTAGGGATTTTCAGCTACGTTGTCTTCCAAAGTACTGATTAAAGCTTCTACTTCATTTAGTCTTTGGCAGATTCCTTCTAGTGTATTCTTCATTTCAGATATTGTATTGTTAATTTCTGACTGTTTATTTTTGATGGTTCCTATGTCTTTTTTATGCTTACACTCTCTTTTTTGTGTTCTCACTGAATTCATCTATTCTTCCCCTAATTTTCTTGATCACCTTTATAACCATTGTTTTGACTTCCGCATCTAGTAGCTTGCTTGCCTCCATTTCATTTAGTACTTTTCCTGGGAATTTCTCATGTTCTTTCATTTGGAGCATGTTTCTTTTTCTCTGCCTCCTTTTTTTTCTGTATTTGTTTCTGTGTATTAGGTGGATGATGTTAAAGCTTGATGGTGACAGTACTTTTCTCCAGTGTTTGTAGTGCATGTGTCCCCATCAGGGAGGTCAGGCATCTCTGACATGCACTGGTGTGTGCACTGCCTCTTGTTGGAATTAAATGTGTTGTGTTTGCCCTTGTTTCCTTTAGAAAACACCAACTCTTGAGTGTTTTCTGCACCACAGGGATGTTACACCTGTATTTATCCTTGGGTTGTGAGGGATGCTGTCCTGATTGTGGTTTGTCCTTCCAGCTTTCTGAAATGTTCTCAATTTTTGTTTTGGGCACAGGAAGAGCAAGCAATTGTCCTGACTGGCTCTGGCCCTGGGGTCATACTTAGCACAGTGGTCTCTATCCCAAGATTATCGATACACTTACTAAAAGGACTTCTTATTATTTTCCACATGATCTCTAATCCATCTGGAATTTCTCTTTGAATTATCAAAAGGCTCTTTCAGATAAAAAAACAAACAGAAATATTAGAATAGACACTAAAAGACTACCTACTGTAAGATTTCGTTTATAGGAAACTTCCAGAATAGATAAAGGAACAGAGACAGAAAGCAGATCAAGGGTTGCCAGGGGCAGGAGGAGTGCAGATGAGGACTTCTGGTGCATGGTTTCCTTTTTGGGTGAAGGAACATTCTGCAGCCAGAGAGCGGTGATGCTTGCACGGCATCATGAACGTACGTCATGCTCAAGAATGGCACAATTTACAATATTAACAATAACTTTTATTATTAATTAAAATGAAGGATAAGAAAGGAAAAAAAGAATATAAGAAAAAACCCAAAAGGACATCAGATAATAAAAATTAAAAAAATAAATTGAATAACATCATAAAAAAAGAAAAACATTACAATGAACGAAAATAGGAAAAAAAGGGCAAAAGTGAGGGTAAAAGAAATTCTTCTGATGGGACAGAAAGAGGAGTTTCAATAAGCAGCTCTAGAGCTGGCCCTGATGCACTTTCCAGAGGCAGCTCCCCCTTTAGGCAGGTTGGAGGGAGGGCTCCTCAGGCAGCACTTGTGGGGCAGGTCAGGAGGTGCTGAACAGATCTGTCCAGGCTCCAGAGCTTCAACCAGAGCAACTGCTGGAGGTGCAAAACCCTCCAGGTCTGTAGTGGCCTCCTGGTGTGCCCCTGCATCGATCTCCTCCAGATGTATGACAGGTGTTGAAGCGTGAGCTTGCTCTGCCTCCTGGGCTGGTTCTGCACCCATATGCCTGTATTTGCATATGTCCCCAAAGACAGAACATAGCCAGAGCCCAGGACACTCACCAGGATGTCCTCCCAGCAGACAGCTCAGCACATGGGTGGTCTGAGGCTGGTCTTTGCTTTTGGCCAGCCTTTGTGAGTACTTCCTGTATGTCTGGCACTGAACCCTCCCCATAAGCTCACCTGCATCTCCACCCCCATCACATTCCCACTTCCCCCACCTTCTCACCCTTGGGCTCTGCTCCCTTGGGCTCCAGGTCATCTGGCCATGTGTATTTAACTTGGGCACCATGCTCTAGGTTGGAGTCAGGAATCATGAGCTGCCTATGTAGCCTGGGCAGCTTTGGGGGTAGTGTCCTTCTCTGGCCATCCATAGGCCTTGGTTTCCCAGACCCCAAGTTGGCTGAGGTCACTTTGTGCCTGCTCTGGCCCTAGATGATGTGTCACACCTGTCCCTTGCTGGTGGAACCGGAGCAGGGCTCTTCATTGATCAGCTGCTGTTCCTCCATGACTTTGGTTGAGCTCTACAATAATAGTGACCTGCAGATGGTCCAGAGGCCTCAGGCCCTGCTGAGCCCTAGTCACTGTTGCTTCTGTCCACTAGACATTCTTCCCACTGGACATTCTGTTCCTGGATCAGGCCCAGCCCAGAGTTTGCACAGAGATCCACCCTGGGAAAATGAGATTCACCTCCAGGGCTTGGAATAAACCTTGGGCAGAGGGCACCTCCCACAATCCACATCCACCCAGCCAACCTTGACATGGGGTGTGAACATGACCAGCCCACCAGGTTTCTGATCCTTTCTCACCTGTTTTTGTTTGGGCAGGACCTCCTTGCATGAACCTCCTTACATACACACACATGCACACACACGCACACACACACGGAGGTAACTTAGGGCTGCTCAGGTGTTATAAGAGTGGTGGTCTGGCTTCAACAAAACTGCCTGGGCTTCCCTGTGTGTTACCTCTGGGTCCCAATGTGAAAAGGGCCACAGATGTCTGGGATGAGTGTGAACCCACTAGTGGCCATGGCGGAACATATTATCACTGCTGCCTCTTTTGAAGTCACTGCCTCGGGACAAGGGCAGACAACAGGAAAACATCCTGTTGGGTGTAGATGTCTCTGGCCAAATGAGCCAGCCGGGTAGAGGCAGTTTTCCAATGTGGTTGCCTGGTTACCAGGGTTCCAAGTGCTGTTGGTCTCTATCATCAGAAAGTGAGGTCAGCACTTAAAGTAGTGAGGTCACTGCTCTTGTCTGGAAGTGAACTCAGTGCTCTTGTCTGAGGAGACGCTAGGGTTAGGGACACCACTGGCAGAAGTTGTGGCTGGGTTTCATTATCTCAGGAAACCCCTTTTTTTTCTTTTTGTGCAGTGCTTATTCTCACATTTTCTCTTTTTGCATGTCTGCTTTATTCACAGCACCTTTCTTTGCAAGACTCTTGGTGAATCCTCTGTCATACCTTTGAATTGTACTTGAATTAATGCTGGTATTTCTGCAGGCAGGGAACTGGACCATTCATGTCCATCCCTGTGCACGCCTTACAGACTTTAATTTTAACTATAAATTCCTAGACCAATGACTCTGCTTGGCCCATTAGGGGTCAGGCATCCATCCATCTTTTGTCAGTTCAAATATAACTGGTATTGTGGTATGGTCTTGGCTCATAGGATTTTTTTGTTTTGTTTTGTTTTTTTGGTGTGGGAACTTCTGTAGTGAAGAAGTATAGTGGGGATAGAGTCAAGACCATCTTTAGAAAAGTAGGTATGGGTGGAATGTGCTTGGGATAGGAGGATTCATACGAAAGGAAGAAATGTGACCTGGAGAAAAAAATCAATGGGAAGATGGAAGAGCTTAGGTGTTGCAGGAGGAAGTATGGTAGCCATGGAGATGTAGGTTTAGATTTTGTCTGACATGTTTTGTATCTTTTTCACGTGTGCATGCTCACACTTGCACTCCATGTGACACAACTTACAGAAAAAAAATTAAATTAAAATTCAGAACTAGTTTAAGCTATTTCATTCTACTTTCTTATCTGCCTTCTATAGATGATTGCTTACTTTTTATATATAACTTTTCTATAATCCAGACTTAGTTATTTAAGACTGCTATGTGTGCACCAAACCCCACATATTTTTATTTCTCAGCACACAGAAAAGCTACATTTTTCAGGTAGGTGGGCCATTATAACCAGGTTGTGGTCAATGGTACCTGGATGCACTTCTATCCCTGGCATCCGAAACCTTTGCAATGATCTCCATACTCCATCACTCTTCCTGTGTCTACCTCCTAGACCCAAAGGATCCCAAATCCCTGGCGGTTGGGTAAGCCATGGGGTAAAATAATCCTAGGTTGCTGAATGACCATATGGAGCAGAGACATGCCCTTTGTCTCAGAGACTTCCATTAGATTATGACATGCATGGTATATGGTAATTATCACTGGGTTTTTAATGTTAATTGCTATGGTTGTTAGTTTTATCCTTGCCTGTATATTAAGGATATATATTTTTTCCAAAATTTTAAAAATTGTTCTATTACAGTTGTTCCAGTTTTCCCCTGTTGCTCTCCACTGCTCCATCCACCCTTGCTCTCACAGTCAATCCCCACCCTGTTGTCCCTGTCCTTGGGTCATTCAGCTACAGTTGACATTCGATATTATATTTGTTTCAGGTGTACAGCATAGTGATTAAACTTTTATATAATGTATGAAGCGATCTCCCGATAAGTCTAGTTAGTAGCCACTTGGCACTGTATATATTTATTGTTAATATATTAGTGACTATATTCCTTGTACATCTCTGTCCTGAATTCTAACCAGCAGGATTCATATGCCATGGCAGTGTGTAAATAATTTTACATGTAATACACTGGACTAGAAATTCTGGGACCACGCGTCCCCTCCATTATCATCTTGGAGAGGCCCCTAGTGCTGTGCCAACCAGCCCTTTATTGCTGTTTCTCAGACACATTACATCTGAATGGTCTTCATTAAGTATGCATGGGTTGTAGATTTACATTAGGTGGAAGACACCCAAGATAGCACATCAAGAGGATAGATATGCAAATGGAAAGACAATGGGCTTGGGCTGAATTCACTAGTCTGAGTAAGCTAGGCATGCATTAGCATAAATTCTTTTGATTCAGGGAGAGAGATCCCAAGCAAGAGCAAGCTTTAAATCTAAGAAATATGCCATCCTGATTTACCCACAGGAAATTCCGCTGCCACACATGTGTGTCCCGCTTGTCATCTTATGTTCCACAGGAGTCCTTGCTCCCTTAGACATGAAACATTAGAGCTACAATTCCCGTGGTGGGATGCATGAATTTCCTTTACATCTCCATGACTATTTTGTAACTGCCAATTTGTACTGCTAAATCCTTCACCTTTTTTACCCATCCCTCAACCTCCCCTCAACTTGCAACCATCAGTTTGTTCTCTGTATCTATGAGTCATTTTGTTTTGTTTATCTGTTTAAATTCCATGTATAAGGGAAATCATATGGAATTTTTACCTGTCTGACTTATTTCGTTTAGCATAATACCCTATAGGTCCATTCATGTTATTGCAAATGGTAAGATTTCATTCTTTTTTTTATGGCTGAGTAATATTCCATTGTATGTATGAACCAAATCTTCTAAAGCCAGTCATCTATTAACGGACATTTAGGTTGCTTCCACATCTTGGCTAATTTAAGTTATGCTGCAGTGAATATGAGGATACATATATCTTTTCAAATTAATGTTTTGGATTGACTCTTGAGTTTTTATCTTTTTATTTAGTAAAAAATGGCAGAAATGATGGCACATTTTAATATAAAACTAATAAATCTGTAAGATAGAATAATGAGGTTATAATAGAGTGAACATTAACTACAAAGAGAATATATAAATTTGACATTAAAATTTTTTTGTTTAAAAATGAAATATCCAGCAATGTACCTAGATGTTTAGTCCTTGGGAATGGCATATAGTTATTTGGTGACTTATTTTTTGATTACAGAAATTGTTTGCTTTACACAAAATGTTTACATTTCATCAGTAGAAATAAGTTCTTTCCAAAATGCCAGTGAGAGTGCACCCTTTTACTCAGGTGGTGCAGGAAGCAATTTTCTTAAGAAAAAAAAAAATTTCTCTGCCAAATAATTAGCTTTTGGTAATAGAAATGTAAAGAGAAGTGCAATTAATTATTGTTCAAATTTTTTTCCTTACCACACATTTAGCTGACATAGACACATAACAGATTGATACACGCAACTGTATCCACACTCACATACTCCCTTATGCTAAGATGCTTCCCATGTTAGTATGGGGGTATGGCTTGTTTCATTCTGCTGCTTTGGCATTTCTAACAGCCCTTTGCTAACCTGTGTTTTGGTTTGTTATTAATTCAGAATTTGCAAGTTATAAAATTTTCTAGAAGTTGTAGAAAAAGCAGTGGACCAGAGTCAATGATTCTGTTCTTATCTCTGCCATTGTTTGGCCTGTGGCCCTAGATAGTCCCTCATCCTTTGGACCTTGATTTTCTTAACTATATGATTAAATTGGACTAAAGAAATTGGATTTGTCATCATAGAGGCCTGGGTGACTTTGGGAAAGTTCTATAGCTTCTTAGATCCTCATCTCTTTAATTTATAACATAGGGATCATGTCTTTTCCCTCTCAAGTCGAGGTGAGTGTTAATGAGTCATATCTCAAATCCTGGTTCACAGTGAGTACCTAATTATTTGCTTCCCTTGCCCTGTCCTCCTGCTATTGAAAGTTAACCCCTTTCTCCCCAGAGGAGCTACAAATATGGGAATTTAGTCTTTTATATCTTGTTGGAGGTCAGACTATTGTAGTTTTTACTAGGCAGTACTGGACTTCTGTCCTGCTCTCTTGGTGATCCAAGAACATATGCCTAGAAAGGGAGTGTGTTGGAGACATTGGCTACAGCACATCACACACACTGGGAACACCCACGTGGGGGAGCACCCAGGCATGTGCAAAAGCAGGGATGCACGCACACATAGTTTGAATGCAGTGTCTTCTGAAATTGAACTCAGACATACACATACCTTTCTAATATTGCTCATTCTTATATAATACCATCAGAGACTGAAGGAAGAGAGGAGTCGGAAGGAGGGTGAGGTTCTTGTATCTGCTGCATGATGATGCTCTGACAATATCAGAGTGAGTCTACAAGGAGGTCATCCAAGAAAAGTTATCAAGAAATGTCTTTACAATCCATGGCTTACAATCTCTTTTTAGGATATTGATTTCTTTTTGTAATTTGTAAAAGATCAAAAAAGAGCACAAACGCCACCATTTTCCTTCAGCAGAACTTTTGTTAGTGAGAGTGAGAAGTGTGTCAAGTGACCTATGAGCTGACCAAGGTGAGAGACAGTTTCCTGGGTCAGTTTTTGGCCTCGTTACTACTCCCCAGAAGGTCCACTCGTTGTCCTTACTGCCGTCATACAAATGAAGAACTATCCAAGGAGCAAGAAACCTCGTTTCTCAACCCTGCTTTGCTACTAACCAGCTTGTAACTTTCAGCTAATATTTTAATTTCTGAGCTTTCAGTTCCCACATTTTAACATTAGGGAGTTAGACATCATTGATCTCTTAGATCTTGGGTTCTAGCACTATATGATTCGAACATGGGATTTTTCTCAAGTATTTTCTAATGCATGTGTCTCAAAATAAACTCATTTTTAGCTCACCTTGGTCCATATTCTTGCCTTTGTCTATGCAGCATCTGGACTAGACAATAATTTGCTCCCTATTTTTTACTTCAGTCATGTTAAAATTATCCTCTTCCTCAGAAGTAATATTCATGAACTAGTATTTTTGAGAGAGATTAATAGACAACTACTCAAATTTAATTTTTCTATCTTGAATGGCTTATCTGGTGGGGATTATAAATTGCTATGCCAATATTTATACTAGTTTATAGGCTATTTCCCAGTAGCTACAAAAAAATCTGAAGTGTATCATTTTTGCTCCAAAAAGCTTTGAGAAACGGTAACGTTGTCTTCCTAGTAATACCTATTCATCTATGGCTGAACTTTAGTGTAACATAGCTATAGCATAGATGATAAGATCAGAAGAGCAAGGAAAGGGGCATAAGGAGGGTTAGAAAATAGTTCAGATCGAGTTGTGGGTTATGGAACTTTCTCTTTTTAGTAAGAAAGCACTGGGTCCTATGACAATGCATTATGTATGTTCTTCTATCTCTTCTGTGGTTTGGCATGGGAGCTGAGTTGTACGTATACTTTCTTTAAGCTCCCTTTTAGATATTTAAAATATTTAATGTGCTTACATATTAAATCTTGGGAGATGAATTCCTTGCATATCTGGTTTTAAAAGTATTTCACAAGACCTAGAGTTCATGAAACATACAGCAAGTTTAACCCGACCTATTTTGAAATCACCTGATAACAATTAGCATTCCTCCAGGTTGGGGCTGATTTATGATGCCTTTGTAAGGCCCTGGAAATATGAAAGGAGAGAAGCAGTATTTCAAAATACAGCATAAAATCAACAATAAAATGTATATTTATAACCTGAGAAGTATGAGTTCATCTTGGAGAATTACCAACCCTATAGCAGTAATAAACGTGATTTTCTTTGTACGATATTGTAGTTATTAAGCACTTCAGGGGGCTTGTGAATAAATCAAATTGTGGGATCAGTTTTGGATACCTGAATACATATTTTTAAATATGGTAAAAATGTGGAACAGTATCAGAACTGGTTATTATTCGTTCATGTTTTCCAAAAGGGTTTTAATAAAAAACTCATTCTTACATCCTGCTATAAGCCAAACTGAGGCCGGAATGGCCTGTAAAGTGACATACTTTTAATAAATGCGATTCAATATGGTACTGAGATAATATTAGAGCCTTAAAGGACCCCTCTAAAGTACCACAGATTCTGATTTATGCTCATAAAAGTCAGAGAGAGCTAGGTGGCTTGGAGAGTGCAGTGCTATCAGGTAATTTAGGGTGAAATATACTTCTGTTTTTTATGTAAAAATTTAATTAAGAAATCAGTATGGGAAGTTAAGGCACTGAATTGAAATGCCCCACTTGCTCTGTTGGCATTATTTTGGCTTCCTTAATTCAAGTCAATTCAGTCCAACTAAGGTTCACTGACGATGTACTGGCACTGTGTCAGGCACTGTGATAGGTGCAGGTGCCACAAAGTCAAAAGATATTAAGAACTGTCCCTGGAACATGGGACAGTGTGAGAGAGCTGAAGTTCCAGGCTGACCCCAGAGCCTGGACTTCCCAGATTTGGTTAGTATTCTGAATTAGTATTTTTTATTTATTTATTTATTTTTTTAAAGATTTTATTTATTTTTAGAGAGAGGGGGAGGGAGGGAGACAGAGGGAGAGGAACAGCAATGTATGGTTGCTCCTCACATGGCCCTCACTGGGGACCTGGCCTGCAACCCAGGCATGTGCCCTGACTGGGAATCGAACCGGTACCCTTTGGTTCCCAGCCCGCGCTCAATCCACTGAGCTACACCAGCCAGGGCTCTGAATTAGTATTTAGATTAGTGATTCCAGATTCCAGTGGGACAGGACGCATGGGTAGGTGACGGTCTGTGGAAGTCAGTATCTCCAATGAGCCATCTTACTGTTGTGTAGGGTTGAGTTTCTGCTCCAGCTGGGTTAACCTGGAGAATCCAGCTTAAGTAGCCTCAGATGGATGATTTATCTACTGAGCAGTTATCACTTCTCTGTGGGGAGAGGGATGATGACCTGGTCATGTCCAAGAGCTTTATGATCAAGACAAATAAAATATAAAAAAACATTTTATTGACATTCCTTTTTACTGGGTTGTTAGATCATGGCAAAACAAACAAATTACTTTTTTTTTTTTTTTCTGATGTGGGCATGTGGCAGTGTGTGAGGCTCCTGCCAAGTGACCCAAAGCAGGTGACAGAAGTGAATGAGCCACAAAGATCTGAAAGGTGAGTCCTCCAGTGTGCTGCTGAGGAGGGTGATGATATGGAACGCCAC
Organism: Micronycteris hirsuta; assembly: GCA_004026765.1. Lineage (NCBI taxonomy): Eukaryota > Metazoa > Chordata > Mammalia > Chiroptera > Phyllostomidae > Micronycteris > Micronycteris hirsuta. The sequence continues at coordinate 25,607 of PVJI01004838.1, read as the reverse complement.
CCGTAGGACTGGCTCTCCTCCAAACTTCTCAATTATTTGCCACTGCTGACTCACCCGTTCAAGGATGAGAAAGTCGTAGACTCAGATGATCAGAATAGCATGTTAAATATTGGGGATCTGCTCAGGCTAAACTGCCCTGCCCTTTATCACCCCAGTGTAGGAGATTCAGACTCTGCTTACAAGCCCTTGGGCTCTTGGCTTCAAAATAGCTGATCCAAGGCCTCTGCAAGCCACATTTACTCAGCGATGCAGTCATGAAAGTGGCTTTCATCCTATTTTTTAGTCTCTGTCCAAAGGGCGAAATATTTTGGGAGGTGATGGGGAGCAGAGGAAACCAAGTGTATAAGCTGATGTAGGTTACTTAAAATGTTTTCTGTTTACTTTCCAACACGTTGCATTTTCAGTTCCAAATTTGCTTGGCTAACAAATTCTGGTTCTTACTAAACAATGAGATCTTGTGATAGTTTTGGAAATAAATATAAAAACTGATCTGTCCCTTCTCACATTTAACTACTCTCTTCTCCTTTTGTAACATATACTATGGAACTGTATTGACAGAGAAGTGCAGACCACAAACAGAAGCCAAATTTCAATTGAACAGGCTAATAAAAGCAGCCAGTGACACAGATATGTTCAATAAGCACAGACTCTGAATATAGTTCGCATTTGTGAATAATAATAATAATAATGGCTGCCATTTGATAAGCCCTTCATATGAAATTTTATGTTATATATTTTATATAACAACTTCTATTTAATTTGAGACTCGCAATATTCTTGTGAATTAGCTATCATGGTACCAGCATACTTGAAAGATAAGAAAAGAGAAGCTTACAGAAGTTAAGAACTGAGTTGAAGCCAGGATCTAAATTTAGCCATTTTAATTCCCTGCCCATCCGTTTTTATTATTACACTCTACTGCTTACTTTGCAATGATACAGCAAGTTTTTCTAATGTAATTTTCATGTTGTTATGAGACTAGAGGTACACTTTTCAGCAAAACCCTTCGATGGACCATTTGGATCCTAGAAGGATGGGCCTTAAGGGTGTGTTTCAAACTGTGGTGGTTATCAACTGAATGTCTATCCCCTGCCCCCAATTCATATGTTAAAGCCCTAACTCCAATGTGATCTCCGGTGGGGTCTTTGGGAGATAATTAGATTTAGATGATGTCATGAGAGTAGGGCCCCCAGGATGGGATTAGTGTCCTTATAAAAAGAGGAAGAGAGACCAAATACCTCTCCCTCTGTGCCATGTGACAACACAGCCGGAAGGCAGTCTGAAGGCCAGGCAAGCCAGGAGAAAGCCCCACAGGGGAACGGAAGGCACTTGCCTGGCGGGCACTTTAATGTTGGGCTCCCCAGCTTCCAGCCCTGTGACAAATAAACTGGTGTTTAAGTTTCTAGTGTATGCTGTTTTGTTATGGCAGCCCTAGCTGACTACAACAGTGGGTTATAACTAATTAATATGTCATAAAGTCAATTATTAATGGATTGTCAGTATTATTTAAAAAAAGAGAAAATAGAGGAGACTAGAAGGTATCAAAATACAAAGTAGCAAGGGTAACTATTGTTTCATGAAACTTTTGTTTTGGCATATATATGTATACACACATTCATATACATACACACATATAATTTCTTTGTACATATATGCTTATATCTCATATGTGTGTACCTGTGTATATGTGTGTTCACAATATAAAATATATGTTTTACTATTGATTTCAATCAAAAAGTTTGAAAACCATTACCCTAGGATACAGATAGGCTGGGGAAGCACTAAGATTAAGAGATATCTAACTTATCCTGCATAAGGAATGAAGAGGGGTTTGGGAGTATTTGTGGGGGTCAAGTAACAAAGGAGTAAGTGAAAAAGAAGAACAAGTAGAAAGAAAGAAGGAACTCCTATGCTAAGTGAAATAAGCCAGGCAAGGAAAGACAAATACCATATGATCTTACTTTTAGTAGAAACCTAGTAAACAAAACAAACAAATGAATGGAATCAAGTAACAAACGGACAGGGACCAGAAGGGAGGGGGGCAGGGAATAAGGGAGGAAAGACAGGGAAGGGCCTAGTTAAAGAACATGCATAAATAACCCATGGACATAGACAACTACGTAGAGATTGACTGTAGGAGGGGGGTAGGTGGGGTAGGGGAAACGATAGGGGAAAATTGGGACAACTGTAAGAGGACAACAAAAATAAAAGATAAAAATTACAAAACATTTTAAAAAAAAGAACAAGTAACATATAGATTCATAGATGGAGAGCAGGCTGACAGCTCTAGGTTGAGGGGAGTTGGGGTAGAGGTATGGAGAAAAAAGGAAAAAGGACTCATGGACATGGACAACAGTGTGGTGATTACGGGGGAGTATAAGGGGGATAAATGTAATGGAAAACATACAATCGGTAAATAAGCAAGTAAGTAAGTAAATAAATAAATAGCAAGTGGGTTCCAGCAGCACGGCAAGTGAATTGCCCCTGAGTGGAAAAAATATGAGTTTCTCCAGATGAAGAAATAGTGAGGGACTTTTAACAATAAGAATGTCTATTTCTTATGTTTAAGTTGTTTTCTGTGTAGTTCTGCACTGCACCTTATCTTTACCCCCACCCTCTCTGCTTTGCTAGAAATCTTCAGTAGATTCTAATAGGTATATAGCTTAGATCCAGTGGAGAGGTGGAGTGTAAAGAAACTAGAAAGGTATCCACCAAAACTCAAAGCAGAATGAAAGAATTGAACAAAAGCAGAAACTGGGAGTTGGGGTGACTGGGATTATTGGTGGAAATGTTGGCTCTCCTATTATTACAGAACAGACCTGGAGGTGGTGAATGATATACTATTACCGAGTGGAGCCCCCCTTGTGCTCCGGGGGTCACCCCCTATACTAGCTTCACCTCGACTGCCACCGGGAAAGATGTCTCTCAATGCCAGAGATTGGTTAAAAGGAAGGAATTATTTATTTAAAAAGTTATACAGACTTAGAGTAATGACTTAATGTCTTCATTAAAATACTGAAGTCCTTTAGAATACCCACAAATGCACATAGGAAAAGACGTAGAAGTCTGTGTCTCAGGTAGACCCTCCGTTCTCAACACTATCAGCTGTGTCGCCACCGCAATCTCCAGTTAATCCAAAGCCATGTGGCACCTTCGCATGTGGCACCTTCTCTTGGACTCCGGGGAGTCCTTTCACCCCTTTCCTTCCCAGCAAGGTCTCTCCTAGTTCCTAAGCCATGTGGCAAAAGGGAACACCCCAAAGTAGAGTGGCCCTGACTCTCGGCAAAGCTGCGTAGTCCCAGCTATCCAGCATGGCTACCATGCCTGGGTTTAAATCACAGTGCCAATCTTCCTCTGTAATCCCATTTCTGACTCCTCCCACAATCAGTTACACCTTTCAGCATTCCCATATTTTTCCAGCCTTTCTTGACTACCATAGTAAGTCTGGGCAGGCATGGCCCCATGGTGTGGAGCCAATCATCTCCAAGCTCTCATGTAGGTGCTGTAACCAGGAGGAGTTGTCTCCTAGTCACATCCTGGGTGGAAGTCACTCCCATACCCCTGGCTCAAAGGATGGACATGGCTATTTAACATGTCTATGAAACCAGTTAAAACTTATAGATTTGTTAAATGACCATGGCTGAGGTTATTTTCAAAACTGTTGCTATGCAGAACCACTCTCAATGGCCCTGTTCCATGTGTCCCATCCCCCAGTTCAGACCTACGGGAGTGAGGACGTCCATATTTTAATATTTCCTGGACACCCTGAGTTCTGGACTCCACTACAAATCCTTCTTTGGGGAGCCCCCTGGCTGCACCCTCTTACACTACTGCATCCTAGAAAGTGAGGGTTGAAGTCAACTTTACCTACATCCAAAAGGAAAATGTGCCTCTAGTAAGCAGCTGGCATGGAGAAATAAAAGAGTTTGACATGGAGACCTCATGTATTTCCCGTGCTCACTTATGCCTGCCTCTTCCTCTTGTTTCCTTCTTGCCATACAGTGGATATACAAAAGAGGAGTCAGGAAAGGCAGAAGAATATTAGATCTGTGAACGACAGATCTCCATCTGTGAACGACAGACATAATGATTCAGAATCAATCTCAGACACTTTGAGAACTAAGTGTGTGTATGTGTGTATACCTCCTTTGGTACAGAGCCAGGTGTTCTCATGATACCAAAGCTTAGAATATATGTGATGTGCACGATGAGATGTTTCCAACACAGTCCTTTTCTAGGATGATTTTATTTTCATTGAGTGGCAGCTTGAAATAGTGAAAAGCACACTGGTCTGACCTCCAGAGGTATGCATTCTCGTCTGCTTTACCCTGGTCCCACTGTGATTTTTTGAGCAGTCTCTCACTTCGGCTTTTTTCTTGTAAAAGAGAGAGGAAGGATTTCATTTTTTCTGCTCTGTAGCAACTCTAACATTGTTTGATGTGAGTCAGTGTTGTTTGATGTGATATGAGTGAATGGTGTTTGATATGAGTCCCTAGAGGCTACCTGGAGACCCTTAAGAGGTTTCTAGATAGCCTGGGGGAAGAAGGACCCCTCCCCTGGGCCTGTTTCCACTCCCTCCCTACCACCCTCCACAGCTTCACCAAGAGCAGCCCTGCATTTCTGTCTGCTTTATGTATTGAGATTCCCTTTACAAAAAGAAAAAAAAAAGAGTGAAAAACTGCTGTACTAGACAATCCACAAGGGAGGCTGTTCACTTTTCAATGATTAAGGGTTGAAACCTGAAACCAATAGGAAACTAAGCAACTGAGAAAAATTTCAAAACTACAAAGGGGTATAAAAAAGGCCTCACAGTCCATTTTATGGCAGGTGGAGAGCAATATCATTAGTGAACAATGTGTTCTAAATATTTGCATGATACATGATGATGAGCTATCATTACATATTGTAAAATATTTAGTGGGATACATTAATTCATTGTCTTTCTACAATTATGAGATAGCATAAGTTAAGGAGTTAGCAAATGGAACAATTTACTTTATGCTGGGATTGGTCAAGTTCAAGTTGAACACACAAGTTTGGCCCAGGTCTCCCATACCTGGCTTACTTCTGGGGAGTAAATCTTATTACTCAGAAAGCCTGAAGCCAGCCAGTTCTACCTCAAACTCATGTTGGTGTTGACCAGATTGGAGCTGGCTTGAACTGAGAGGAAATAGCAAGTAAGTCATGAATAACAACAGCACTTAACATTTACTGAATACTTATTATGTGTCAAAATCTAGTCAAGGTGTTTTCTTATAACTCTTACCACAATTCTCTACAAAGAAGAAAAAAAAAAAAAAACTGAGCAAGGCTTAGTGAGGTTAAATCATTTCCCCAAAGTCACTGCAGCTGGTGAGTGATCACCTGTTAATGGCTCCAATTTCTGTTCTTCCTTAATTATGCTGTATGGCTCTTAAGCCTTATTCATTGAAAGCATTGTTGAGTCACATTCTAATATGTAGTCTTTAATCTTAATTTATAATTATTTGTTTATTCAATCAAAAATAGTCATGGAGCATGTGCTATATGAATGGCATTATGTATGGAATTTGGGAGGTTAAGATATAATTTATTTTTAAAATATATTTTATTGATTATGCTATTACAGTTGTCTCACCCCCCCCTTTATTCCTCTTTCCCAGCATACCCCTCCCACCCACATCACCCCCCCTCCACTTAGTTCATGTCCATGGGTCGTACATATAAGTTCTTTGGCTTCTACATTGCTTATATTATACTTAACCTCCCACTGTCTGTTTTGTACCTACCAGTTATGCTATTTATTCCCTTTAACTTTTCCCCATTAACCCCCTCCCACTCCCCACTGATACCCTCCTCCCACTCTCCACTGATAACCTCTCTCCACTTCTGTGATTCTGTTCCTGTTATAGTTGTTTGCTTACTTTCTTTGGTTTTTTAGGTTTGGTAGTTGATAGTTGTGAGTTTGTTGTCATTTTACTGTTCATATTTTTATCTTCTTTTTCTCATATAAGCTCCCTTAACATTTCATATAATAAGGACTTGGTGATGACGAACTACTTTAACTTTACCTTCTATGGGAAGCATTTTATCTGCCCTTCCATTCTAAATGACAGCTTTGCTGGATAGAATAGTCTTGCATGTAGGTCCTTGCCTTTCATGATTTCAGATACTTCTTTCCAGCCCCTTCTTGACTGCAAGGTTTCTTTTGAGAAATCAGCTGATAATCTTATGGGAACTCCTTTGTAGGTAACTGTCTCCTTTCCTCTTGCTGCATTTAAGATTCTCTCCTCATCTTTAATCTTGGGTAATGTAATTATGATGTGCCTTGGTGTGTACTTCCTTGGATCCAAATTCTTTGGGACTCTCTGAGTTTCCTGGGCTTCCTGGAAGTCTATTTCCTTTGCCAGATTTGGGAAATTCTCCTTCACTATTTTTTCAAATAAGTTTTCAATGTCTTGCTCTTCCTCTTCTCCTTCTGGCACCCCTATGATTTGGATGTTGGAATGTTTAAAGTTGTCCTGGAGGTTCCTAAGCCTCTTGTCATTTTTAAAAAATTCTTGTTTCTTCATTCTGTTCTGGTTGAATGTTTATATCTTTTTCTGCTCCAAACCGTTGATTTGAGTCCTGGTTTCCTTCCCGTCACTGGTGGTTCATTGTACATTTTCCTTTATTTCACTTAGCATAAGCTTCCCCTTTTCCTCTATTTTGCAGCCATACTCAACCTATTCTGTGAGCATACTGATTACCACTGTTTTGAACTCTGCATCTGATAGGCTGGTTATCTCTTCATCACTTAATTTTATTTTTTCTGGAGCTTTGATCTGTTTTTTTCATTTCGGCCATATATATTTTGTTTTTGTCTCAGTGTACCTGTTATGTAGTAAGGGGCAGAGACTTAGTTATCGGCCAGGATCGAGCAACTGAAGTTGCTACCTTGTGATGCTGTATGTGGGGGAGGGGTCAGAGTGGGAACAATGCTGCTTGCTCAGCTCTATGTGGCTTTCAGTCACTTCCCTCTCTAGCCACAAGCCAACTGGTCCTTTCTTGTGCTGATTCTGGGTGGGTGGGTTTGTTTACATCCTAAGACCCTGGGGATCTCTCCAATGGACTATCCTGTGAGGGTAGGAGTTTCTCCCTTCGCTGCCACAACCCCCACAGGTTTTTACAGTCAGAAGTTTTGAAACTTTATTTCCCTGTGCTGGAACCCTGGTTTATCTGCATGCACATGTGGGACTGCCATGTCTGCCAGTTGTCACCTTGCAGTGCTTTCTCTCTGCCCAGGCTGCCTATCTCCACTCCTCCTACTACTCTGAGTGAATGTTTCTTCTTTAACTCCTTGGTTGTCAGACTGCCATACAGTTTGATTTTCTGGAAGTTTTGGTTATTTTTTGTTTTTAAATTTGTTGTTGTCCTTCTTTTGGTTGTGCCAGGAGTCAAAGTGTGTCTACCTATACTTCCACCTATATAATTGGTATCTTATGAGAGCCTTAGGTCTGAAGATAATGTATGCTGCATTTGGATTTTTTTTTAGTGGAATAACTTTTATTGTTCCTAAGTAAAGTTTAAGTGTGTGGCATAATTTATAAGCATGAAACCACATGCTACTAAACAAATATTTACTTTCCTGACTTCGCTCTTTCTGTGACTTTTCTGGACCAGCTTTATTCACAATATTCTGTCCCTCTCCCTTTTTTGGATTCTGGTGTTAATAGTCATCTGTCTACTGGATAGGATGCCAATGTTTGCCACAAGAGCACTGCTTTGTCTCCATATCAATGCATATGATCAAATGCGTTGTACAACTGGAGATCCTGAGATGTAGTTCTCATTCCTTGATGACTGGCATGCATAATGGGTAGCACCAGCCCATGGTTTTGGACCTAGCTCTCTCAGCTTTAATAGTGACATTTGCAGTGACTTGTTTTAGAAATCCTACAGAAACAGAGTTTAGTGACTTGTGGGCTTTTAACAGACTAGGTTACTTCCTCCTTTGTGTCTCTCCTGGTCTCATAGTCATCAGACATTTGATAGGAAATACCCAACAACCAAGCTGCTGAAAACAAAACCTTTATAGACTTCTCTGCTATTAAGTGCATTCTCTAGGAGACTCTTGGTAATGAATCCATCCCCCCATGATTCATGGGTCAGTTGGCACACCATAAAACCTATCTTATTAGCTGGAGGTAAGTGTCATGAAAATAAGGAACCCTGTTTATATCAAAAGAGAAAATACTGAACTATATGAGACACCTCTGAATATTTTGCTACCAATTATTTATGATTTATGCTCTTAAAATTTTTAAATATATTCATTTGGCATCAATTGTGAGATAAAGCAAATAGGATGAACATATTCTTTGTGTGGTCTTTGATGGTTAAGTCTTAGTTCTTGACTTGTTTTTGTCTAACTATCTAAAGCCACTTATGGATCCAGAGATTTAACACTCAATAACTTGTAGTCTTTTTAGGAATATGTGATGAAATATGATTTTTGTGAGGCCTAGAAGGTCAGAACTGGAGCTGGGGTATTGGTAGACATAAAATGGGGGGACAGGCCAAGAGGAATGAAGATAATGGCCAAGAGATTATGAATAAATGGAAACTGAAGAGGTTCTGTTTCCCTTAAAGCGAAAGCAGCCCTGTTTAGTGAGGAGCATTCTAATAGCAAGTAAATACTAACAAGGGTCAAAGGGGAAAAACACCTGGGGAATCCCTATGACACAGTATAAATCATGTTTATGCTGTCTTTATTATTTTTATTTCCATTTTTTTTCAGATGAGAAAAGAGAGGGTGAATAGGTCACAGAGCTAGAAAGTAATGAAGCCTGATATTTTTCATTTCAGAGGCCACGCTTTTTGTCTGCAGAAAAAAATATATTACAACCTGTGTTTAAAAAAATATCCAATTGAATTGGTTATATTCCCAAGGTTGTAATCTATTCTTATGTATCCCTAATCTTTATGTTAGTGAAGAATGAGGGTTTTCTTGGTTTAGTTACTTCATAGGATTGAAGACAACTTTTCTTTTTAACTTAAAAAATTATGACTTGAAATATTGAGTGGGGCTCAGAAGCCTTAGACATTTTCATTCTGGAATCTTCTAGCACCAGTCCCATGGGTCTGGTCTCAGATTATTTTTCCACACAGAGTTGTGTGATGTAACTATAGGAAGCACCATTCATGCTGCCATCTATGTAAACACTTAGTGCAGATGATACCCGTGGAGTTGGGTGATGTCAGGATCCTGGTCCCATGTGGCCCCATTCTGTTCAACTTCCTCCTTGATGTGAAAGCTGCCCCTTATTCCACCCTCAGTAAGCACAGATTGGGTCATTAAAGTATGAATTCCAAGTGTGGACAGACCTGATTCTGCATGGCTCCTGAGGCATGAACTATAGAGCTCTATAGATTTTGAGGTAGAGAACTCAGGGGCAGGTGAGGGGCTGAGTAAAGATTGGATCAGTTTTAGAGTCACAAATCTGTTGTGCTTGCCCTATTGGGTTTATGGAATATGCTACTGGTGGGCACATGCCTGTACATTCTGATGATGAATTTTCCCCTTGTCTCAGAAATGCAGAATTTTAAGGTAGGGTTGTAATGTACTAATATGATATCAGATGTTTCTATTATGGACTAATATTAATGAAAAAGTGGGTCAAGGACAACAATTTTTCAGGGACACTTTTACATATTAATTTCATTACAATAAACGAATTGATCTAGGGACATTGTAATTCTTCCCACCTTAAGTTACTCCTGTAGTCACTTTTGCATTACAAGCTGTGTGCAAAGGCACTCAGGTTTCTTCTCTCCGGGAATTTAAGATCCATTTGTCTGACAATGGATAATGTTTGTTCTGTCGAGTGACTCCCCAAAATTCTATTTATTTATACAGATAACAAGTGTGTTACTTAAAACTTTAGTGGACCTATAAAAGTTAGACAATGGGACAATACAACTAAATTACATTTACCTTGACTAGGAATTAAATTCTGATAGCAGTTTCCAACTTTAAAAGTTTGCATGGCTAAGTACGCCAAAAGGAAAGGTAGGGGAGCCCCAAGGGTTTAGTTTTTGTTAAAATAGTATTTTATGGATGTTGTTAAATATTAAGTTTACAATAGAATTAGATGCATTATTGTGTCTTAAAAGAATTTGAAAATTAGCTACCCCTTCCCTCTCCTACTCTCTCTATGAACGTGAGCAAAAACAAATGTGGTGGGATAGGTGATAAAAATGGGGAGTACTTATAATCCAGAGAGTCTTGATATTACCTAGTACAGGTCTTTTGCATTTGGAGCTTTTTCAGGGGTTAGGATGGAGAGGTTGGAATTTTTGTCCTGGTAACTGACTTGCTTTATTAGCCAACAGCATCAAACCAAAGCAGGCCAGTGCTTGACTGTGGGTTTCAATTCTCCTTACAAACTGATTTAAAGTGTTCTTAAATCGTTTGGAAGCATAGAATTGCTGTCTTTTTGTGTCCAATCTGCCTTCTTTTTTTTTTTTTTTTTTGTATTGAATATATTGGTGTTACATTGGTTAATAAAATTATAAAGGTTTCAAGTATACAATTCTATAATACATCATCTGTATATTATATTGTGTGTTTACTACCCAAAGGCAAATCTCCTTCCATCACCATTTATTTCCCCTTCTCCCTCTTATACTTACCTCCGTCCCCCTTTCCCTCTTGTAATCCCCATACAGTTGTCTGTGTCTATAACATTTCTGTGCTTAATCCTTCACGTTTTTCACCCAGACCCCCAACTGTCCTCCCCTCTGACCACTATCAGCCTATTTTCTGTACCTATGAGTCTGTTTTTCTTGTTTCTTTGTTTACTTTGTTCATTAGACTCCATATGTAAGTGAAATCATACGGTATTTGTCTTTATATGACTGGCTTATTTTACTTAGTGTAACACTCTTCAGGTTCATCCACACTGTCACAAAAGGTAAGATTTCCTTCTCTTTTTTTTTTTTGGCTGAGTAGTGTTCTATTGAGTACATACTACAGCTTTTTTTATCCGTTCTTCTATTGATTCTGCTTCCAAATCTTGGCTATTGTAAAACTGCAATGAACATAGGGGTGCATATATTCTTTTGAACTAGTGTTTTGATTTTCTTCAAATATATTCCCAGAAGTGGAATTGCTGAGTCAAAAGGCAGTTCTATTTTTAATTTTTTGAGGAACCCCATGCTGTTATCCACAGTGGCTGCACCAGCCTGCATTCCCACCAGTAGAGCAAAAGGGTTCCCCTTTCTTCACATCCTCACCAGCACTTGTTTTTGATTTATTAATGATAGTCATTCTGACAGGTGTGAGGTGATATCTCATTGTGGAAAATTTACATTTCCCTGATGATTAGTGACATTGATCATATTTTCATATGTCTTTTGGCTATCTGTATGCCCTATTTGGAGAAGTGTCTAATCAGGTCATTTGCCCATTTTTTAAATTAAATTTTGCCTGTTTGGATTTATTTTATTTTATTTTATTTGGTGTTTGAGTTGTGTGTTATTTATAAATTTTGGTTACTAACCTCTATCACATGTATCATTGACAAATGTGTTCTCCCACTCAGTGAGTTGTCTTTCATTTTCTTGATAATTTCCTTTGTTGTGCAAAAACATTTTAGTTTGATGTAGTCTCATTTGCTTACTTTTTCTTTTATTTCCCTTGCCCAAGGAGCTGTATGGAGAAATGGCTGAGATGTTATTGCCTATGTTCTCTTCTAGGATTTTTATGGTTTCAAATCTAACATGTAAGTCTTGTGGTCTAATTTATTTTTTTGCATGTATCTGTCCAATTTTCCCAATAACATTTATTGAATAGACTGTCTTTACCCCATTGTATGTTCTTGCCTCTATTGCCAAATAGTAATTGCCAATATAGGTGTCAATTTATTTTCAGGTTCTCTATTTTGTTCCATTGATATATGTGTCTATTTTTATTCCAGTATCATGTTGTTTTGTTTACTATGTCCTTGTAGTATAGTCTAATATCAGATAATGTGATTCCTCCAACTTTGTTCTTCTTTCTCAAGATTGCTATCAGTCTGTGGGGTCTTTTGTGGTTCCATATAAAGTTTTGAAATATTTGTTCCAGTTCTGTGAAATACTGCATTGGTATCTTGATAGGAATTGTGTTGAATCTACAGATTGCTCTGAGTTAATGATGTTAACTCTTCCTATTCATGAGCATGATATATTTTTCCACTTATTTATAACTTCTTCAATTTCTTCTTTCAGTTTCTGATAATTTCCCAAGTACAGGTCTTTTCCATCCTTGGTTAAATTTATTCCTAGGTATTTTTTTTTACTGCAGTTGTAAATTGGATTATTTTCTTAGTTTCCCTTCTGATAGTTCATTATTGGTATATAAAAATGTGACTGATTTCTAGATATTTATTTTGTATCCTGCTATATTACTGGATTCAGTTTTCAGTTCTAGTAGTTTTTTTAAAGGTGGAGACTTTAGAGTTCTATATACACAGTTTCATGTTATTTCCACATAGGCATATCTGCCTGTTGAAATCACATATATGTAGTTTAACAGGCAGGATCCTGGATACAGATGGTTGGCCGACACTTCTCATATGAGAGAACTGCGAATGTCTTTATCTGTTGGAACGTAGAGACCCTTGCAGTCTGTCAGCTTCCCTCATCCATGTGGACCAGGACTGGTGGATCCCATCCCCTCTCCATGGACATTAGTGTTTTTTCCAATCCCCGGCTATTCATCAGTGCTCTGATGGGCAATCTCAAAAATATATCTTTGAACAACTGTGCAAGAATTTCTGTGGTACAACCTCTTACTATGAGCACTGCCAGGTGAAGATGTGCACCTGTGGAACTTTGACGGATCCTGCAGACTCTTCTCTCAGAGGAGGGGCCTTTTGCCATCCTCTCCAGGGGATCTGCTGGGGCCTCTGCTCCCTCACTTTATCCTCAGGGCTATTTGACTCCAGACCAGAAGCCTGCAGTCTGACGGTGACAGCGCTCTGCTACCAGCGTGGACAGTGTGTGTGTTGACATAGGGGAGGTCAGGCATCTGTGATATGCAGAGGCAGTGCACATATCTTGTGCATGTGTTTTCCCTCTGTCTCTTTAGAAAACACTGTTTTTGGAGAGTTTTCTGCACTACAGGGATGTTAAAACTTCTTCTGGCCTTAGGCTGTGAAGAATGCTTTCTACCTTGTGGTTTGTCTTTCCAATTGCTGCATTTTTCTCATTTTTGTTTTTGGCAAGAAAAGCCAACCATTGTCTGACTGGCTTCTGGCCCTGCAGTCACACTTAGAACAGTGGTCTCTACCCCAAAATAATACACACACTAACAAAAAAACTTCTAAGTAAAACATCTGATCTCTAATTGATCCGGGATTTCGTTTCAAATAACAAAAATGCATTTCAGATAAAAGCAAACAAAAACATGTGAGCGGACAAAATGCACCTATTATAAAGTTCCATTTACAGGAAATGTCCAGAATAAGCAAAGAGGCAGAGACAGAAAGCATGTCAGGGGTTTGCAGGGACAGGAGGAGAAGGGAGTGAGTACTTTTGGTGCAGGGTGTCCGTACGGGGTGATGGATCATTCTGCATCTAGATAGTGGTGATGCTTGCACAGCATTATGAATGTTATTTATGCTGAATCATGGTTCAGTTTACAACATAAACAATAAATTGTATTCATTAATTAAAATGAATCACATTATGAAAAAATGAAGGATAAAATTGAAAAAAAAAAAATGCCCCAAATCCCCAACTAATAAAAATTAAAAAAAAAGAGAACTTAATCATATCATGGAGAAAATAAAAACATAACAATGAAAGAAAATAGAAGAAAAAGGTCAAAGAGCAAGGGTAAAACAAATTCTTCTGATGGGAAAGAAATGGAGTTTCAACAAGTGGCTCTAGAGCTGGTCCTGATGCATTTTCCTGAGGTAGCTCCTCTTCTGTGGTAGGAACCAGGGCAGGTTGAAGACAGGGTTCCTCAGGCAGGGGTGGTAGGGCCTCAGTCAGGTCAGGAGGTGCTACACAGGCCACCCAGCTCCAGAGTTGCAGCTGGAGTGGCTGTTAGAGGTGGTACAACTGCTGGAGGTGAACCCATGGAGCAGCCTCCTGGTGTGTCCATGCATCAGGCTGTACTCCAGGTGTTGAAGCAAGAGCCGACTCTGCCTCTTTGGCTGAGGCTTAAGTTGAGAGGAGAGATCACCCACGGCCTGCATTTCCATGTGTCCCCCAAAGACAGAACATAGCTAGAGCCCCCCAGAAAATCCACAAAGCAGGACCCACCCCAAGATGTCCTCCCCATGTACAGTCTGATCTGAGGCCTGTCTTTGCTACTGGCTGGTCTCTGTGGATGCTCCCTTTGTGTCTGGCACCGACCACTCCCCATAAACTCATGTATACCTCCACCCCACATTTCAACACCACCTCTCCCACCTCTTCACCTTTGGACTCTGCCTCCTTGAGCTTCATGTCATCCAACCCAGTCAGTTTAACATGGGAACTATGCTCTTAGCTGGAGTCAGAAATCCTGAGCTGCCTGGGGAGTCCAGGTGATTTTGAGGGAGGGGCCCTTCTCCAGTTGTCCATGGGCCCTGGTTCCCCAGACCCCCAGGTGACCACAGTGACTTCCGGCCTGATCTGGCCCTCGGTCGTGTGGTACACCTGCCACCACCACACATGCACATACACACACATGGAGGGGACATAGGGCTGCTGCAGTAGGATAAGAGTGGCCTGGCCGGAACAAAACCTGTGTTACCTTTGGGTTTCGCCATGGAAAAGGCCACAGGCGTCTAAGGTGAAGACAGACCCAGGGCTCTGTCATCAGGAAGTGAGGTCACTGCTCAGTGTAATGAGGTCACTGCCTGGTCGCCTACTTTAAGTATCCCCTCAGACAAGAGCAGTGACTGCACTTCATGGAGTAGTGACCTCACTTCCTGACAATAAAGCCCAACAGAACTTGAAACCCTGGTAGCCAGGCAGCCACATTCTAAGACTGCCTCTTTCTCACTGGCTCATTTGGCCAGAGTCTTCTGAGCCCAGCAAGATGTTTTCCTGTTGTCTGCCCCTGTCCTGAGGCCATGGCCTTGAAAGAGACAGCGGTGATAATATATTCACTCACAGCCACTGCTGGGTCCGCAGTCATGCCAGATGACTGTGGCCCTTTTCCTGGTGAGACCCAGAGGTAACACAGGGTGGTCCATGGTGGTTTTGTTCCAGCCAGACCACCACTTTTATCCCACTGCAGCAGCCCTATGTCCCCTCCACATATGTGTGTGTATACATGTGTGTAAGGGAGTTCACGTGGGAAGGTTCTGCCCAAGCAGGAACAGGTAAGGGGAAATCAGAAGCCTGGTGGGCCAGTTATGCTCACACCCCAAGTCAATGCAGGTTGGGCATATGTGGAGTGTGGGTGGCACCCTCTGCCCAAAGTTTATCCTGAGTCTTGGAGGTGAACTTCATGCCTCTACAGGTGGAGGTCTGTATTGACTCTGGCCTGGGCCTGATCCAGGAGCAGAAGGTGCAGGGGGCAAAAGCAGCAGTAACTAGGGCAGACAGGTATTGAGGCTTCTGGGCAAGCTGCTGGACACTGTCATTGCAAAAGTCAACACAGGTCATGGAGAAGCAGCAGCTGATCAGTGAAAACCTTCACCTTGGCTCTACCAGCAAAAGAAAGGTATACCACATCACCGACAGCCAGAGCAGACCCAAAGTGACAGTGGCCACCTGGGAGTCTGGGGAGCCAGGGACCATATATGGCTAGAGAAGGACACCACCCTGAAGACCCTCAGACTCCAGAGGTGCACATGACACCTGACTCCAACCTGGAGCATGGTGTCCACATTAAACACACGGAGCCTAGAGCCCAAGGGAACAGAGCCCAAGGGTGAGAAGGTGGAGGAGGTGGGTTTGAGACTGGGGTAGAGGTGCATGTAAGCTTATGGGGAGGGGTCGGTGCCAGACATGCAGGGAGCACCCGCAGAGGCTGGCCAAAAGAAAAGACCGGCCTCAGACTACCAGTGTGCTGGACTGTCTGCAGGAGGACGTCCTGGTGTGTGTCCTGGCCTCTGGTTGCATTCGGTCTTTGGCCGGCACATGGAAATGCAGGCATGTAGGTGATCGTTTCTCCCTTGCAACTCCAGCATCAGCCTAGGAGGCAAAGCCGATTCCTGCTTCAACACCTGGAGTACATCCTGAGGAGACCAATGTACGGACAGCGCAGGAGGCCGCTCCAGATGTGGAGGATTGTCCACCTCCAGTGGTTGTGCCACCCCCAGCAGCCATTCCAACTGAAGCTCTGGAGCCCGGGCCAGCCTGTGCAGCACCTCCTGACCTAACTGAGGCCCCACCACCCTTCCTAAGGAGCCCTCCCTCCAACCTGCCTTGGATCTTGCCACAGAGAAGGAGATGCCTCTGGAAAATGCATCAGGGCCAGCTCTAGAGCCACTTGTTGAAACTCCCCTTTCTTTCCCAGCAGAGGAATTTGTTTTACCCTCACTCTTTAACCTTTTTATTCTATTTTCTTCTAGTGTTTTTCTTTACTCCATGGCATGATTTAGTTTTTTTGTTTTGTTTTGTTTTGTTTTTATTAGTCGGGGCCTGAGGTTTTTTTTTTTTTTTCTTGTACTCTTTTTTATTTTCTATTTTTGTCCTTCATTTTCCCATGGCGGGATTCATTTTTAATAAAAATAAAAGTTATTGTTTATATTGTAAAGTGTGCCATTCCTGAGCATGGGGTACATTCATGACATTGTGTAAGCATCGCCACCGCTCTCTAGATAGTTGCAGGAATTCCCTCACCCTAAAATGTAACCCTGAATCAGAAATACTCTCTCTTTCTTCCTCCTGTCCCTGGCAACTTTTGATCTGCTTTCTGCCTCTTTTTCTTTAGCTATTCTGGAAGTTTCTTATAAATGGAATCTTACAATAGGTGCTTTTGCATGTCCACTCAAATATTTTTGTTTGTTACTATTTGAGATAGAATTTTGATTACTTCAAAGGGAAATTCCAGATGGATTAGAGATTATATGTGGAAAAAAATCCATTTTAGTAAATGTGTTGATAATCTTGGAGTCTTGGCATAGAGACCACTGTGCTAAGTGTGACCCCAGAACCATAAACTAGTGAGGACAATGGCTTGCTCTCCCTGTGCCCAAAACAAAAATGAGAACAATGCAGAAAGCTGGAAGGACAAACCACAACTGGGACAGCATGCCTCACAACCCAAGAATAAATCACCACATCCCTGTGGTGCATAAAACATAAGAGTCAGTGTTTTCTAAAGGAAACAAGGACAAACACTTGTACTTCCAATGGGAGGCGGTGCACACACCAGTGCATGTCAGAGATGCCTGACCTCCCTGATGGGGACACATGCACTACAAACACTGGAGAAGAGCACTGTCACCATCAAACTGCTGATCTGGTGGCGGCCAGCCTTGGACACAAAGTGAGGAAGCAGAGGGTCCAGCAGATCCCCTGAAGAGAAGGGGAAAGACCTCTGCTCTGGGAGAAGTGTGCAGGACCCATCAAAGGTCCACAGATGCACACCTTAAGTTGGCAGCGCTCATGCTAGGAGGTTACCCCACAGAAATTCTTGCACAAATTTGCAAAGATGTATTGTATATGTTACCCATCAGAATGATGAAATAACCAGGAACTGGGAAAAACACTAATGTCCATAGATTGGAGGATGGGATCCACCAATCCCGGTCCACAGGGACCAGGAAGGCCAAGCAGCGGCTAATGCGGAGTCAGGGGTCTCTCTGTGCTGACACATAAAGACCTCAGGTGTCCTCTCAGGTAAGACAGGTGGACCAACCATCTCCATCCAGGAAACTACTTGTTAGACTACATACATGTGATTTCAACAGGCAGACCCACATATGTGAAAATGGTTTTGTTCATGACAGAGACAGAGGAAGCAGACTGAGAGAGGTGGGGACTGAGAGACCCATCAAGCCACTCATGATGGTCACCTCCGCAGTGGGACTTGCCAATCTCTTGTCTTCTCCTTGAGGGGATGTCTAAATGTTTATAATGCATGCATCCCATGACTTTGATAGTTTCAAAAATATTAAAGTCATATGTTCAATGTTACCCATTTAACATTCATATATGGAGTAAAGTGCATTATTTATTTAAAGTATGTATGACAAGAAAATAAGGCTGTAGTATAGCACAGCAGTGAGTTTAAAGGAATTCAGAATCATGAAAAAAGTCCTTCCAGGGAGGAGAATTCTGACAGGAGATGCTTGCCATTCAGTCCTTTCCCTGTGTGTGCACGTAGTGTCGCATGTGCACGTGTGTGTGTGTGTCCTGATGCCCATGTGCATGTGTGGGTGCCTGTGTGTGTTCATGTGTGTGTATGTGCACTTGTGGGTGTTGGCTGGGGAGGATTCCTGGGTGTGTGCTTTTCTAAAACCTCATTCCCTAGGGGTGGACACAGCCAGTCAGCCCTGTTTTCCTTAGCATTTTCTGTGTCCCCACATCAGAATTTCCAAAGCCTGTGCTATGGAACATGGTCTGTTTCCAATTTTTCACTCTCACTATGTGCTGAAGGGAACATCTGCATCCATAAGTCTTTATATATTTAAGACGGGTCTTTAAATGAAGGTCTCTAAATGGAGCGTCATCGTGGTTCAACAGAAACCGGATTTTAAGGTTTTGCAGTAGTTCTTTATCTCCGAGGTTACCTTGTCCACGTTGAGCCTTGTTTAGGGAAGCAGAGCTGCTGAGAACTGGGGCTGAGACGCACAAGCAGAGACTGAGTTGTGAGGCCCTAGGGCGAGGGCCAGTTTTCCCTCACACGACTGATAGGCACCACCATTTGTGTTCAGAGCGTTCCTGCCGCAGGGCCAAATCTTAATTTGCTTTAACCTGATGAACTCCACTCTCCTCACACTAACAACTCTCTGAGACCCTGCCCCACCACCCACTACAACAGTTCGCAGGCCCCATGTGGGTGGTGGCTGGTCTTGGCCTTCTGTGAGACTTTTGTTGAGTAGCCACATGCTCAGCACTTGCACCAAGTTTGAATCTGTGAACAACCCTCACCCCTACCTGGTGACTTACTGAGAACCTCCTCAGACGACTTACGTACTGCCAGAACTTTTGTCAGTGACTGGACCTAAAAGGCAACTGGCAAGCAGAGGTGGATGTTGAGGTGTCTTGAGTTATTGATGACTTTTTCCCAGGCTTGGTACTGGTGGAAGCTGGCCTTGGTATGCAACTTGGACATTCCACACACTTCCAGGCTCAGCAGAGGCAGCCACAAACTGTGGATTCCTTGGTAGGTCCAAACAGCTAGCCCAGAAATGGTCACAGGCAGCAGCTGACATTGACTTGTACCAGGGTCCCTCCCCAGGGGCCTCGAAACCAACATACCTGATGGCAGGCTTCACACCACATCAGAGCCTGACCTAATTAGCTCCATAAGTGGCACACCCAAAGGGACATCTTCACATGCACCAGACCGTTGGGCCAAATTCAGCTTTGTAAGGTCAGCCCCAACACAGCAGCTCATACTCTGTGGTCAGGTTCAATCCTCATAGTCAGCCAGCTGGAAGGAAAATCCCTCCTATAAATGAGCCAAAAGCAATCGAGACTCAATAACAATAGGAAGGTTTACATAACCCACACAGGTGCCATTCCTAGAATATCTAGCTCTGAGCCCCACAAAACACCTACTATATAAGGCCATCATAGCAAGACTGGGAGACATAGCAGATCCACCTAATACATAGAAATAAATATGGACATGTAACCAAAATGGGAAGACAGAGACAAAGAAACATGCCCCAAGTGAAAGAACATGAGAAATTCCCCCCAAAAGTACCAAATGAAATGGAGGCAAGCAAGCTACCAGATACAGAAGTCAAAACAATAGTTATAAAGGTGATCAAGAAAATTAGGAGAAGAATAGAGGAATTCAGTGTGAACACAAAAAAGAGAGTGTAAGGATAAAAAGGACATAGGAACCATCAAAAAAGAAATAGTCAGAAACGTACAATACAATATCTGAAATAAAGAATACACTAGAAGGAATCTGCCACAGATTAAATGAAGCAGAAGCTTTAATAAGTGTTTTGGAAGACAAGGTAGGTGAAAATTCCTAAAGCACAAAAATGTAAAGAATTTAAACAAAGATAGTTTGAGAGACCTCTGGGACAATATAAAGTGTAACAATACCCACATTATAGTGAGAGAGCAAGGGACTGAAGACCTGTTTGAAGCAATAACCATTGAACATGTCTGTACCTGGAAAATAAAGAAAACATACAAATCCAGGAAGCACAGAGTCCCAAAAAAGATGGACCCGAAAAGGCTTACAGCAAGGCACATCATAATTAAAATGACAAAGATTAAAAACAGAGAGATAACCTTAAAAGAAGTGAGAAGACAGTTTGTTACATAAAAAGGTGCTTCCATGCTGCTGTCAGCTGATTTCTAAATAGAAACATTTCAGGTCAGTATGGAGCGGCACGAAATATTCAAAGAGATGAAAAACGAGGACCTACACCAAGACTACTCTACGCTGCAAGGCTATTGTTTAAAATTGAAGCAGAAGTATAGAGCTCCCATACAAAAAGGAAAAGTAAAGGAGTTCATTACCACCAAAGCATTATTACAAGAAATGTTAAAGAGACTTTTGTAAGATAAAAGAAAAGCAATAGGAGAAACATAATTTTAAAGAATAAAATGGCAGCTGTGGCTGGTGTGACTAAGTGGGTGGAGCACTGGCCAATGAACCAAAAGGTTAACAGTTTGATTCCCATCCAGGGCAAATGCCTGGGCTGCTGGCAAGGTCTTCATTTGTCGGTGTGAGAGAGGCAACTCATTGATGTTTCTTTTGCACATTCATGTTTTTCTCTCCCTCTCTCTCCCTACCCTATCTCTAAAATAAAATCTTTAAAATATTCTTAAAAAGAATAAAATGACAATAAACACATAACTATCAATAATTAATTTAAGTGTAAATGGACTAAATGCTCTAATCAAAGACATAGGGTAGCTCAATGGATAGGAAAACAAGGCTCATACACATCTGTCGACAAGAGCCCCACATCACTGTGAATGTTACACATGGACAAAAAGAAAAGAATGGAAAATGATATTTCATACAAATAGAAACAAACACACAAAAAAGCTGGGGTAGCAATACTATATCAGATATTTTAAAACAAAGACTATAATGAAAGACAAAGGACTTTACATAATGAGAAAGAGATCCATCCAACAATAGTGTATAACCTTTGTAAACATGTATGTACCCAACACATGAGCACCTAAAGATATACAGCAAATCTTGCTGGACACAAAGGAGAGGTTGACAGTAATACAGTCACAGGAGGAGATTTTAACACCTCATTGATCTCAATGGATGGATCTCCAAGACAGATAGTCAACAAGGAAACAATGGCCTTAAATGACACACTTGACTAGCTGGACTGAATTAATATTTTCAGAGCCCTTTACCCCCAAACAGCAGAATCTACACTCTTTTCAAGTGTACGTAGAACATTTTCTAGGATTGACCATTTGTTGGGACATAAAACAAATCTCAATAAATTTAAGAAGATTAAATACGTATCAAGCATCTCCAGACCCAATGGTATGAAACTAGAAATCAATTACAAGATAAAAACTGAAAAACACACAAACACATGGAGGCTAATTAACATAGTACAAACAATGAATGGGACAACAATGAGATCAAGAGAGAAATGAAAAGATACCTTGGAACAAATAAAAATGAGGACACAGTGACCCAGAATATACGGGACACAGTGAAATCAGTCCCAAGAGGGAAATTCATAGCATTACAGACCCACCTCAAAAAACAATGAAAATCTCAAATAATCAATGTAACTTTAAACTTAATGGTACTAGAAAAAGAACGGCAGACAAAGCCCAAAGTGAGCAGAAGGGAAACAATAAAGATCAAAGCAGAAATAAATGAAATAGAGCCTAAAACAAAAACAAACAAAAAAAA
The DNA here is from genome assembly GCA_004026765.1 of Micronycteris hirsuta. Lineage (NCBI taxonomy): Eukaryota > Metazoa > Chordata > Mammalia > Chiroptera > Phyllostomidae > Micronycteris > Micronycteris hirsuta. The sequence goes on along the minus strand of PVJI01004838.1, from coordinate 3,622 downwards.
CCCTCAGTACTTAATATCGGTTAATCCAAGAACTTGTTCTTTGAAAAGATAAACAAAATAATCTTTTAACCAGAATGATTAGGGTTAAATGATAGATAACCCAAATAAAATCAGAGATGGAAGAGGAAAAATAACAACTGACACCACAGAAATACAAAGAACTGTAAGAAAATATTATGAACAACAAATATTATGCCAACAAATTGAACAATTTTGAGAACTGGATAAAGTCCTAGAATTACAATATTTTAAAACTGAATCAGGAAAATATTAATATCTTAATAGACTAATTACAACTAATGACATTGAAGCAATAATCAAAAAGCACCCAAAGAACAAAAGTCTTGGACCAGATGGCTTCACAGGCAAATTTTACCAAACATTCAAAGAAAAACTAACACCTATCTTTCTCAAATTATTTCAAAATATTCAAGAGGAGGGAAGACTCCCAAGCTCACTTTACAAGGCTCATGTTATGTTAATTTCAAAACCAGATAAAGATGCTACAGAGAAAAAATTATAGGCCAATATCTCTAGTGAACATAGATGCTCAAATCCTCAGCAAAATATTAGCAAACCAGATCTAACAATACATTAAAAACATCATACACCATGATCAAGTAGGATTTATTCCAGAGATACAAGGCTGGTACAATATCTGCAAATCAACACATGTGATATACCACATACACAAAATGAAGGATAAAATTGTATAATGATATTAATAAATGCAGAAAAAGCACTTGATAAAATCCAGCACCCACTCACTATCAAATTTCTCAGCAAAGTGGGAACAGAAGGAACATGCCTCAACATAATAAAGGTCATATATGACAAACCCAGAGCCAAAATCAAAATGCAGAGAAGCTAAAAGCATTTCCCTTAAGACTGAGAACAAAACAGGGATGTCCGCTTTCACTGCTCTTATTCAACAACAGTACTGGAATTTGTAGCCACAGAAATCAGACAGCAAAAAGAAATAAAAGTCCTCCAAATTGGAAAGAAAGAAGTAAAACTGTCATTAAATGCAGATAAAATAAAGCTATATAGAGAACTATAAATAACTACTAGGACTGATAAATGAATTCAGGAAAGTAGCATAATACAATAAATATCCAGATATTAGTTCCATTTTTATATACCAATAAAAAAGTAACAGAAAACGGAAACTAAGAAAACAATCCTATTTACAATTTCATCAGAAAAAAATGTGTAGGAATAAATTTGACCAAGGAGGTAATAAACCTCTACTTGGAAAATTTTAAGACCCTGAAGAAAGAAATGAAAGAAGATACAAATAAGTGGAAGTATATACCGTGTTCATGGATAGGAAGAATTAACATCACTAAAATGTCCATACTGTTTTAATTCTTATTTCATTTGACTTCTGTTTTCTCTTTGTCAGTATTTTATCCTTTCTATTGGTAGAAATTTGAGTTTTATCAGGACTACCCCTAGAAATTAGTATGTCAGCCCTGACTGGTGTAGCTCAGTGGGTTGGGAATTTTTCCTACAAACCAAAGGGTTGCTGGTTCATTTCCCTGTCGGGGCACATGCCTGGGTTGTGGGCTAGGTCCCTGGTTTGTGGCATGCAAGGGGCCACCAGTTGCTCTTTCTCTTGCACATTGATGTTTCTCTCCCTCTGTGTCTTCCTCCCTTTCCCTCTCTCTAAAAAATAAATAAATAAAATCTTTAAAAAAGAAATTAGTATGCCAGGGTGTATATATTTTTTGTAATAAAAACTAAAATTGGTTTCATATGAAAACATTTCAAAATTTATTTTATTTTACACACAGTGAAAAAAGATGTTTAAACACTATATTTCCCCAAACTGCTAAATGTACATATTTAAATATACTGTATAATTACAGTTTTATATATAATATTTAACATTAAGAAATCTTAATTTATGGTAAATGTTTATATTTTTAAGTGGAGAGGATTCAAATTCTGTGAAATTTTTTGTAATATTTTTGAATAATTGTTTAATGCCTTTTGCAGTGTTATTATTTATTTACAGAAACACCTTATTTAATCTCTTTACTATGGAATAATTTATGCATAATCTTTCTTGGTATAATTTTAACATTTATATATCAATTTAGTTAATTTTGTCTGTAGATATGAATTTCCTAGATGTGGAGTCATAAAATAAGCAATCTTTTTTTTTTATTTTTTAAAAGATTTTATTTATTTATTTATTTATTTTTAGACAGAGGAGAAGGGAGGGAGAAAGAGAGGGAGAGAAACAGCAATGTGTGGTTGCCTCTCACATGGCCCTCACTGCAGACCTGGCCCGCGACCCAGGCATGTGCCCTGACTGGGAATCGAACCGGGACCACTTGGTCCCCAGCCCACACTCAATGCATTGAGCTACACCATCCCAGCAAACAAACTTTTTTATTGGGCTTCTTTCACTTACCATAAGCATTTATGGTTTATCCATGTTATGCTATGATTTAATATTTCATTTATTTTTGAGTATGCTGCATAATTTTGGATTTTACCATAGATGTGATTATATCCTACAGACATTCTCAATTATGTTATATTCATCAAAAAAATTAATGTTCTTATTTCAGTTGGTAATTGGCCGGACTCAAAATGCAAACTGTCATATTTGATGGTCTGAGACTCAGATCTCAGTTCAGTTCTTTAAGACTCTGTTGCAAGTTGCTTTCAGTTTGTCCTCCACATGTGTATTGAGTAGGTAACAGCTCAGGAGTGACTCTCAAAAAGAGGGAGAGGATTACCTGTACCTTACTTGTCTGTCTCCTCATCTAACTGCAACTGGGGTTGTCTTCAGATAGAGCCGGGACAGGAGCCATTTACTCTGTGCTTACTGCTGGTTCCATCATGGTTCCCTTGCAAAATCTGCTCACTTGTCACTAGAGCCCTAGGTAGTTTATGTTTCTTCTTTTTAATTATTATTTTATACAGAATTCACAGCTGTTATCTTTCAGGAGATCAGATGGTAAGGAACTCACTTCTGCCTATCAGGAGCAGAAACAGGGAAAAATTTTTAAACATAACACAGATGGATCTTAAGAATATCATGCTCAGCAAAAAAAGTCAGACAGAAAAAGTCAAAAACCATATCATTTCAGCCCTGGCTGGTGTAGCTCAGTGGATTGAGCACAGGCTGGGAACCAAAGGGTCCCGGTTCGATTCCCAGTCAGGGCACATGCCTGGGTTGCGGGCCAGGTCCCCAGTGAGGGCCATGTGAGAGGCAACCATACATTGCTGTTTCTTCCTCTCTTTCTCCCTCCCTTCCCCTCTCTCTAAAAATAAATAAATAAATAAAATATTAAAAAAAAACCCATATAATTTCATTTGTATGTAAGATATAGAGCTGAAAGCAACAAATGAACAAACAAAACAAACACCATGATGGTATCAGAGGGATGGGAGTATACGACAATGGAAGAAGATGTGACTTTGGGAGGTAAACATTCAATGTAATATACAAGTGATGCGTCATAGAATTGTACCCTTAAAACCAGTATAACTTTATGAGCCAGTGTCACCCCAATAAATCTAATTAAAATTTTCTTAGAATATAAAAAATAAAAAAGTCATAGGCAATAATTTTTTAAGTTTTTTTAAAATTACTTTATTGTTG